>VDMD01000068.1:0-134313 GCA_007026445.1 Schizophyllum amplum
TCCAACGGGAGCGTAATCTTCCATCCCCCCGCGCACCCTATTTCTATCCACTCCCTTCCCCCTCGCCTGCCCCCCCCTTCGCCCTTCCACCCACGTCTCCCCCTCTCTACCCACATCTACCCCCTCGCCCCGGCTCTGCTCCGTGATCGGAGCCAATGAGAACGAGACACGATGTGCGCGCATGCGTTCGCTTTGTCGCCGTACTCACGGGCACCGTGCGCGGCGTCCGTGCCATGGACGTCCCGAAGGTATTGCGGGGGTCCTGGGATGTAGCTCCCCAGCTGAGGCGAGCTCGGAGCGGCCTGCTCGTAGAGGCGCGTTCACGGCGCGCGGCACTTAATTGTGGCCACAGGGTGCCAGTTGCCTACGGGAGTCGTTTCGCTCTGCGCCGATATACGCGCGGGAGGCGTTGCATGCACGCTCGACGCGCTCGCGGCGGCAGGAAGCGGGGGTTGCGGGGGGCAAGGACGGGGGCGGGACGCGCTGACGCGCGGCGCGGCGGGCGGCGGGGGAAAGCGGCGGGAAGCGCAGGCGGGGAGCACGGGTGCACGCGGCAGCGGGAGGCGGCGGGAAGCGCGGACGTTGGCGGCGGCGGCGTGGCCATATCGGGCATATGAAACGACGGCGGCGACAGCGCGGGTGGTGAGCGGGAGTTGGGACCACGGGCCGCGGGCTATTTGTATGCCGTACACCTCATTTGTATGTATGAAGGGGGGGAATGCCGCAAGCGGCGTGTGCCGAACCTTTTTTTTCGACGCCGGCGGTATATTCCTGGTCGTACCCACTTCGTTCTAAGGTTCTACGTATGTACGGTCGTTTATTTCGTGTATTCCCCTCCGAATGAGGTCCAGGGCGTGCTGTTTCCTTCGATCCTTCGCGAGCTCAATGCTGATTTCCTTGATTGATGCCAAGTCGTGGCAAGCTACAAGGCTGTCGATGTGTCGCAGGAGCAGCTGTTCCCATCCATTGGTGTGGATAGCATGGTGCAGGCATGAGGCTGCTTGTGTTGTCATAGCGCGGAAGATAGGGCTGGATTTTTCTTCTGATGTCGGTGCCGGTATGCGGTGGTCTTCATTGAAGTCGAACCAGTCCATGAGGCGGTCGAATTCACCTTCCGACCAACGTCCTCTGACAGCCGAGAAGAGGAATGATCTCTGTCAAGGGGCTGTCAGGCGGACTAAATGTTAAGAACATGGTACGCACCATGACCGCGTACTTCTTGGCTTCGAATGGTGCCGTTGATGCCGAGCTAAGCGTTCGTGCTTATGACAGTCAGTGTGCGCGCTCTCTTACTACGGCGTGGAGGTCGAAGCTTACAGGCGTCGCTATTGCCGAGGAACTCACATAATGACGCGTGTAGCAACTGCAGGCGGGTGGGCAGGAACCTCTCGCTCATTCTTCTGCATGGGAGGTGGAAGCAAGCAATGACAGTGGCGTGTTGACATTTTTCCGCTACGTATGCTTGGCAGGGTGCTATATATATTCAAGGGCCATTCCACCGAAGCCATCTCTACGCTGCTCCCACACCGTAACCCTGTTCACTCCACTCGCAGCGACGGCCTGTGCACCATGACCTAAATTGCCTGCAATTCTGATCGAGAGGCAGTGTTGGTCTTGGAAAGACCGCACTGCCCAACATTCCAGCTCTCCTTTTGTAAACCGGGGGTCGTGTGGCATACAGTGGTCGGCGTTCACCGGGCGCCAGCCCCTCTCGGCATATTTCAGCAACAAACGACCATCTGCAAGCGGTCCATTCGTGGAGCAGTTGACCTTATCCAGCAACGTCGCACGAGGGTAGAGGCAGACGATCGAGTCGTGTGTGATATAGTTCATAACAGCAGCTGTAGGGCGTGTCAGCGAGTGAAAGGCAGACACAAAATGGCGCCCCTCACTGCAGTGGAAGCGCAGTAGGCAGGTGCGTGGCTCGTCAACGCACAGAATGACCTGAATCTTCCGTGCGGACGACGTGTAGAAGTCGAGGACGGTGATGGCCCCGCACGTGCTGTAGTCGGATGAAAGGACGCAATCGTTGATCTGGCGGCGTCGAATGTTTACTTCGCTGGTAAGGTCGGCGTGTTGTGTGTTGCGAGCGGCATATGTAAATTTGTTGGTTGACGTGAGGAAATTGAATAATGCGCTGAGGTCGCAGTTGATGTCGACGTAGATGTCTAAGTCGTGGGGCGTGAATTGCTCGTGTGAGAGCAGTTTGAGGACGGTGGAGCCGGATACAACGGCGCCTGTGCGCAGCTGGACGGCGCGGAACGCATAGTACAGTTGAGGTGGGAAGAAGTGCCGCAGGACCTTGCTGGGGTTGTAATCGACGGCAAGGAAGAGGTTCGTGAGGGCGTTGAACCGGTGGCAGAGCTGTCGACAGCGTACGAGCGTCCGCATATCCAAGCACTTGAAGAACGTGCTAAATAGCGGGCCGCGGTCAGGCCTTCACGCACATGTTAGGGTTTTCTTCGAATGGCTCGGTAGATGCTCACAGAAAGGCATTGCCCGCCATGGTGTACAGCGAAGGGCGTCGAGGGAGGGTAAAGGTGAAGGGGGCTGATATTCAAGGGTTATCCACGGCTCGGCTAAGATAGGGGGTATGCATGGGTGTGGGGCTTTGCCGATTGCGATATCGTATGCGGTATGTTATGATCGTCTGTTATCGCGACGAGCGTGGGGGAAGTGGGAGATGTTATGGGCAGCGGCATGCAGGTGGGCGTGGGCGGGCGTGTATGTATGCTGGAAAGGATAGCTTGCAGTGGACGCGAGAATGGGTGGGTATGCGACGAAAAGGCTGATGGTCATGAGCAACGGTAAAGGGCGGGGAGATTCAGCACGCACGAGGAGTGCGCAGACGAGTCCGTTGGTAGCGCCATAGGTAAGCATGTCTCTTCGACGATGTCCTCTTTGTGGGGGGAAACTGCAGAAGGTCAGGCGAAGCGTGTTATGGGCATCCGTGATGCGTACTGCGTGCGTTTGTGGAAAAGACGATGTTGGGGGGTGAATGTTGCGACATGGCGGGAGTGCGTGCTGAAGGCGTATGGGAAAGGGTGATGGGCCGAAAAGTCGCGCCTGAAGCGAGCGGTCAAGGATGGTGGATCGTACTGGGATCGTAGGGGCTGGACGTGTATGTGACGTGTGGCGCGTGACGCGTAACGTTGCAGGGTGCGCCTCTCGACAGTAAAAGTTTACGTCGTTCGGTCTGAGGATTGGGGTGGCAGCTGTTGGGGCACGGCGGCGCGCGCCCCTGTCCGTCGTTGTGTGCGCATCATATTATAAATCAATGTTTTATTTTGCGCCGGTAAAGACGTCTGCATATAAAATGCACGCCGCCTTAGGCGCTCGTCACGTTCCTTTTCAGGCCATGTCATCCTCCCTCCCGCGCCGTCCTCGTTCTGTCTCTGTGCATGCTCAGCGTACCGGTGGTAGCGACGGTCACGCTACGATTGAGCGTTGCATGTCCCCGGACTCAGTACGTCCCCGAAAGGCGTATGTTCTCATCACGACGCGTCCGCCGAAGCGAGCCCGGACGGCAGCGGCAGACATTACCGCAGAGAGTACGTCGTATGCAGGCGCCTTACAGGCGGTGCTGAGGATCCTTAGCAGCGTGCTATGATAGCGACGACAGCTCCAGCTCTGTGGGCGATGGCGGCGGCAGCGACTACGTTCCATGCGAGTCGGACGACAGTGACGGTGACGGTGAATGGGTGCCTCCTCCGCGGAAGCGGAAGGGTCCCTATGGGCCACCGTGTACACCCGCGCGGCGAGGGCGGACGAAGGGCGGCGAGGCCAATGCCGATCCAGGTGTGTGGCCCAACTGACGGTCTGCACCGATGCTTACCCTTCCTTAGCACCACCCGCTGCTGTTCTGGCTACGCACCTCCTGTCGAACTTTGGCCAGCCCAAGTCGGGTACGTCCTTTGTCACCACCACGCATCCCACCAGCATTCCATAGGGGCGTGCGTGCGGGATCATCTACCTTTCCCGTCCGACCCTGGACCTCATTCCCAGCATCCCGCCCGACCCTGGGCCACCCCTCGCCCGCACGCGCGCCTTGACTGGAACCCCCCCCTCTCCTCTCCGCCGCCGTGGTACATGCCGACGCTGACTACGCCCTAGCTTTCGGACACGTGACCGCGCCAAGGGCGCCGGCCGAAGAAGGCGGGCGTATACGGCCGAGCGCACCCTTTGAGCTCGAAGACGTCTTTCAGAGGGCGGGTGAGTTGGGGGACGATACCGGGTCGCTGCACAGCGTCGAGTCGAGGGCACCGTCACCGGAGCCGAGATCGGAGCCCCGTCGGATGCCCAGCGTCTTCGACGCCATCCCGAAGCTCGCGACGTACTGGGTGGGCAATTACGTTGCCCAGCAGACGCTTGTTCCCAACCGCGGGCACATCGTTCACACCCCGCTCATGCGTATCCCCGGCCCCCCAACCGCAACCCGGAACCACCGCAACGCTGTGCGCGCCGTGCTGCGTGCGAGCAACGGCGGTGTCAAGGCGATCGCCTCGCGGAAGGCGCGGCAGTCGGAGGTCGACGTCGTGAGGTCTACCCATAGCCTCCCACTGGGCGTAATGACGTCGACGGGGTGGACTGCACGTACACAGGTCGGTGCGGGAGACCTGGGTGCCGCTCATCTGAAGCTGCGTCTTATCCCATGGAATGGAAGGTGAGCACGGTGTTGTGAGATGTCCGACCGGGGCCTTTAATGCGTATGCAGGGACACACTCACGCTCACGGATGACGCCAGACGCCTGGTTGTGAAGTGCGTCGGGCATCCGGACGACGCCAACTGGCAGTCAGACGTTCTGGATGAGGTCGGCGCACGGATGGCGATGATGGCATCGCTGGTGAAGGTTCCCCAGAAGAGTGCGCAGGACCGTCGAGGGAACTTGGGCGCGATCAACTTCGGGATTGCATTCGGACGGGGGCAGCAGGTCTGTAGCTTTCCACCAACGTGTAAAGGCACCGTCTTGATGTTTGCTGCAGGAGCCGGGCAACTTGCGTGTTGATCCTCACAACGACGCCATTATCCGGGCAGCCATCAGGGAGCCGTGCTTCGAGCGTCTCACCGGCCATTGTGACTGTACGTTTCGCTTGAAATTGCATCTGTGGCCGGCCTGACCCGTTTTTAGCTGTTATGAAGGCGGGGTGGCAGGGCATGCACGACCTTTACGAATACACCCTTGACCACTTGCTCGCTGAGTGTCCATGGCTGTTGCGCAACTTCAAACATTCCGTAATGGCGTGTTCGACGTTCAACTTTGGTCCGCGGTCGGTTTCCAACCCGCACCGTGATACGCAGAACCTGGCCTTTGGGCTTTGCATGGTGCATGCGCAGGGTAAGTACAACCCCGACTACTACGGCCAGCTTGCGCTTTGGGACTTGGGCGTCGCCATTCGCTTTCCGCCTGGGGCGACCATCATATTTCCGTCGGCGCTCATCACGCATTCGAATGGAGCCATAGGTCCCAACGATGTCCGATACTCGTTTACCCAGTATTTTTCGGGCCATCTTTTTAGGTGGGTATACAATGGAGGGCGCACGGATAAGGTGGCGCAGGCGGGGTATACTCAGTTGGATTGGGTGACGTATGAAGGGGATAAGGAGCGGCGCAGGCGCTTCGGCGCAGCTATGTTTCCAGTGGTGTCTTAGGCATGCGTAGCGTACGTTATTGAAGGCGTTATAGGGCTCTATACAGCTGCTTTGTTCACCGCTCTTACGCTGCATGAGCTGTGCAAACATTACAGGATATAGGTATGGAGCATTTGGATATTGTGGGCATGTATAAGGGCTGTACAGATTACGCTACTTCTTCAAAGCAGTCTCTTCGGCAGCGAGGTCGAGGTCAAGGGCAGGCGCCTTGCGCTTCTTGATGGCCTTGTGCGGGCTCTTGATGACTTCGGGTGGGCGCTGGGACATCGTGAGCTGGTCGGTAGCGCGTAAGAAAGGTGGCACGTACCAGCCCAACGAAGAGGAGGTCAACGATGCGGAAGTCCCACAAAACCTTTGACCCCTTGCGCGATACGAACGCCTAACAAAAGAGATGGGCGAGCATGACAGGGACAACGGGCACCGCTCACCCTTGGTGCAACGACGGCACGGTAGATTGCAGCTTTGTCGACGTCATGCGCGTCGTGGAATGAGATGCGGAACGAATCCGCAGGTTTCTCAGGGTTGCGGACGTAGACAGCAGGAATGCGATTGTACTTGAGGTCCGCAGCAGTCCCCAATGCGCGCAGCGTGCCGTACGGGTCAACGTACTCGCTGCCATAGCCATCCTGTTGCGCGATCAGCAAGGGAGGTGGAAGAGGGAGATTGCAAAGGACGTACGTCGCCGTGTTTGTTCTTCGGGATGAAGACGGGGCGTCTGCCTGACAGCCACATGCTCTTGTTAGGGCTGTTGTAAGGGTCGTTGTCCATCGTCTTTCCCCCCATCTTCGCTATGTATTGCTGAAGTTGTGTGAGCGAGGGCTGAGCATGTAGAGGACAAAGGATGGCGCACGCGGTAACAGTCATTGATGGAGGTGTACGCGTCCTTTGCCATGCTCTCGGCCCTACCAACGGGAATGCCGGAAATGGACCAGTCACCGCTGCGTGGGTTGTACGAAGTGAAGGCTGACTCAAAGCTGGGGCGTGGAGGTTGGACGTAAGCATGCGAAAGGGAAGGAAGGGGTATGGCAAACATTTGTGTGGTCCAGACCTTATCGCCTGCATAGGACGTTTTCGTCCACGAGTTGTACATCTTCGACTTGACGCAGGTGACGTTGTGAGGCGTATTGCCTTCCTGATACCCCTCTCGAACGACGCTGCCGTCCGGTCCGTTGTTGAACGCCCATGTTGCGCGTGGAGCAAGAACAACGCTGAAGTGCAGGCGCTGCTCTCTGAGTGTAGACATGTTAACACGGAGGCATGGGCAGCGGGGTAGCACGCACCCCTTGTGTATGTAGAACCCGCCGTCGTCCTCCAGTACAGGAACACACGTCTCAAGGACAGCAGCCATATTGTTGTTGCCGAGTACCGTGCCGTCGTCAAGAACAAAATGCGTGAGCTGCTCAACGGCGGCATCGATCTGCGTCTGCGTCAGAATGGGCAGGATGTTGTTCACCTCTGTCGCGGAGAGGAGGGTGCAGTCGTCTTCGTCGGAAGCGTCGCTGTCGCGGTCGCCAGGAATGTCGTGAGGGATGTCCTCAACGCCAAGCTCGGTGGGCGTGCTTGAGGGGGGGCGGGAGCGGGGGGCGTTCAAGGGACGGCCTGTATCCGGCATGGTGTCGTATCCGTCCTCGGACATAGCTGGCGGTGAAGAGGGAGGATAGAAGCAGGGGAAAGGACGCAAACTGACTGTCTCGGCAAAGGAGATGTGTGCTATATGTACGGAGTTATGGCTCACAATTAGGAATACAGGACATCGTGCAGGTGGAGCGATTCTGAAGAGCGCGCCCCAAATCAGGCGGAGAGAAGGGAGGGGTCCATGGGAAATCTTGAGTAGTACCAGTCCAAACGGGTTTGCGCCTGCGCAGCAGTTGCTTTGCCTAGCGTATCGGTGCGCTTCAGCTCATGACGTAGTTCCTGCGAGATGTGGGTCTTGATCTTAGAGATGTTGAAGGGCCGCAGGATGCAAAGACCTTTGAGGGAACGAACACGCGACAGCATGACATACGCACTTTGGATGGATCGACAGCTGGCCAGGTCTATGCATGCAGCATGCAGAGAGCGTCCTTGAGAGTTGTGGGATGTGAATGCAAATGCGGGGATGAGCGGGAGCTGGACGCGTGTAGCAGTATAGACCTTCTCTGAATTTGGCAGGCTGAATTTGATAGTTTTTGAGATAGGCTTCAGGACAACGTGATGGGGATGTGACGAATGGACGCCGCCGTCAAATCCAGGGAAGTTAACTGTGGCGGATACGGCATATCGTCTGCCTTCGCGCTCGTCGTAGGTTATGGATACAAGCGTACCAAGGCTGCCTTTCGAGAGGCCGAGCTCTGTGGCAATATTCTCCGTTCCAAAGACGGGCATCCCAGGGATGTACGGAACTCTGCCACCGAGATCATCGGCTTGCTTGACGGGGATGCGCCAGGCCGCTTCGGCAGCCACGCCTTGGAGGATTTGGCGATTGTTCCCTTTCCCGCGTGTATCGACTGCGTAGTATACCGAAAAGCTCTGATTCGTTGCATCAGCGAAGGCACGGGCACAGTGCATGTTATGTGCGTCGCGCGCGGCGTTTGTGTATGTTATTAGGGGGCAGGCGTGGGAGGGGTTATTGACCCATCGGGAAATGTCTATCAAAGCCCTTGTTTCTGCGCCACATGCCGGGTTGGAAAGGACATGCCTATCGAGCACAGCTTTATCAGCTTCGGTGCAGGTGCCAGTTCGAAGGCGCTGGAGGATGTCGATAAGCAGATCGTCGCCCTTCTGGCGCATGATTTCAGTCAAGACAACGACGTGGGTCACCTGATGCCAAGCCTGCACGCCTTTCACCTTGAGCTGTGTTGCTTCGTTCAGAGCATTGAGATTGTGGGAGTCGTAGCATCGCACAAGCTCACGATCAAATACAGGAGAAGAGCCTGGGGGGGGAAGCTGTGCAGGATCGCCACAAAAGACGGTGTTAAGCCCGCCGAAGACATGCTCGGCGTTTCCTTTCGCAATGCTGCAGTTCTCAGAAAGGATGCTGATATCTTTCGCGCTCATGAAATAGATCTCATCAACAACCAGGGTTTTCAGCATTGCAAAGCGTGACTCAAGGGCCTCGCGAATTTTGGATCCACCTGCGGTACGCGCCAAAAGGTTTTTCCGTGAGACACAAAGTGCGGCCTCTGAGTGTATTGTGCAGCCTCCAATGTCGCTAGCAACAACTCCAGTAGGTGCTGTCAGGCGGAATTCCTCTGTACGCTGGATTTCTTTGTGAAACTCAGTCCAAGCTTCGAAGATACGGGACTTTCCGGTGCCCCCAGGCCCCGTGACCAACAGTCGCAGTGGTTCGGCTGATGGGCCGGAACTCGTTGGCTGCCCCACGTTATCCGCCAAGAGTAGAAAGGCGAGGGCTTGGCGGCTGTTGAGCTGATGCTTGGCGATTAGTGTGACTGCAAGCTGCTGCCATAGGTGAAGCTGTTGCCATGGCCTGTCGTTGGGGTGGTACCGCATATAGAGCTCCTTGCTTTTATTGATCTCGCTTTGTATGTCAGTAGTGAAAGGTAAGGGTACGTTGAGAGAGCGTCGGCGTTCACGAATGGAGTCATCGCTTGAGCGTGCTGTTCTTTCGTTCCGAGCATCAATAAGGGCCTGTTTACGGCGCTGGATATCAAGTGCAGCCTTTTCAGCGTTGAAACGATCGTCTGCAGATGCAGGCCTACTCGACCCTTCATCTTGTAGTGCGGGATCTGCAGACGACGCATGATGTGTGCTCGGTGGCGTATAGAAGCCTTGGGCCTTTGCGGTCTCAACAATGAGGTATACATCAGGTGGCATTTCGTCCAACGGTTGCACTTGCTCATTATCGTGATCAGTGATAGCTTGCATGGCCTCGTCCCATTCAGGATCATAGCTGTTGTCGTTGGGGTCGTCTGTGGTGTGCCCGACTGCAGCGCTGATATTCAACTCGGCAAGACGGCGCCGCCTTAATTCAGTATAGTCATGTTTGGCGTCTTTTGACTGATGGAGGAGCTGCATGTTGTCAATGACCTTCAGAGAGGACATGGGCGCATTTAAGCGCCACGCATCATACTCTGTCTCCCATGCTGTAGCTGGATGCTTTAGCGGCGAATCGAGACAGCGCAACCAAGGCTTGAAAAGAGCAAGCATTGTGGCAGCATGGCGTTCTTGGTCTACAACAGAATCACTCCTTGGAACAGCATATCCAATAAGCACAGGAATACGGGGCTTCTCATTGTCCGTAACCTCCTTCAAACAGTGGGTAGCGTGCTGAGGATGCTCTGGCTGGAAGCGCAAATATGTTTTTGTCTGTGTCTTCGATTTTGGAAGCTTCTCTTTTGCATACAGTCGCATGAGATCCCATGCGCATACATCCTCCAGCTCTGATGGGCGGTAGACTATATCGGCGAAGAGCCTGTTGAGCGGTGGGGAGGAGTCGTCCTCATTTACATCGGTGCTGGCACGATTTTGCCCGAGATTAGCTTGGGACAGAATTATATACGGCGAATTATCGCCATCCTCATCATTGTCATTTGGTAGAATGGGCAAGGCGGTATCTTCAGCAGCATTCAACGCAGCGTCTTCCTCACGTGGATGTTCATTGAGGAGGGTGATGTGCGTAAGCGGGTCTGGCGGAGAGCCCGTGTTTTCAACATCGGAAGCAGGTCTATACCTAAAGAGGTCAGGCGATATCTGTCTTAACATTCCTGACCAAAAGAACGTAGGGTAGGAGCGGTTTGTATAATAGGAAGGCAGATTCAGAAGACCTGCTGCAACTTGCTGGCCAGAAAGTTCGCGTTTACCATGAAGTTTGTTGACTGTCTTCACCAGCAAAAGGCGGCTCCGCTCGTCATGGTCTATGTTGCCGTCAACGTCCATTGGTGGCTTTGTGGCAAGGGCTTTCATTGAGGCACAGATAGCAGAGAAGACAAACGCAGTGTCCATCGAGAATTTGGTGGTGTATGAACCTACGTACTGGAACATGGCCATAGCCATTGTGCCAGAGCCAATAGGCTTAATATCGGTGTTACAGCGCTGTGCCGCGGTGATGTACGGTGAGTAGCCATTGACACGCCCATCATTGCATTGGAGAACAATCTCGTCCTCGTCTGTTATGTAGCTCTTCTCAACGAGGGGACGTGGAAGCTGGAAACGACAATCCTTGTCTTCATCGCGTAGAGATCGTAGGTTGGAGGGTAGGTGCTTGTAGCACGTTGCGCTATGGGTGTGGATCTGAGCACAATTCTCGAGGACGTTACGAAGATCCTGATTAAACAAGGCTTCGTAGTCTGAAAGACGTGGGTCGAGGGGTCGAGACATTATGGGCTGGCGCCGGTAGTCCATGTGAGAGGGGTCGTACGCATTTGTTTCTTGTGGAATGCTTCTCGAAATGATATCGTCGTACCATGACAGGAGCTTGGATGCAAAAAGTGGGTCATCGGCCAGCCGCTGCTTAATGTCAAGCGGAGAAGGCCCATGCTTGAGCCACAAGAGCATGTGTATGTGCAAGGTGCCACGTCCTTGAGCTTCTACCACGCCATAGTACGCGCCCACTTTGCCAAATAGACCGACACCATCTTCTCGCGCAGTCCCCAAAAGAATTCCGAGAAGGTTCCTTACAGAGAAATGGAAGAATTGCGCTGCAGCCACAGGGTTTTGCGAAAGCAACTGAGCACGCTTTAAGTTTTCCGCTTGGGGAGTAAGGCTATCGAAAAATTTGTTAAGATCAAGATCACGTCCCGCCATTACAGCGGCAAGGGGTGAGTTGGTATCGCTGACGTTCAGGGTACAAAAGAGGTGGGGAATTCCGTCGGTGTTAACGGTTGAAAAAAGCTCGCGGCGCATGCTCTCAACATCGCCCATAGATCCTGGTATATGCTCAGCAACAACGTTGACGTATCGAATGAGGGATAGCGCTGCAACCTCGCCCTCTGTGTCAGCCTTAGCGAAAGGGTTCTTGCGTAGCTTTTCCTTGAAGGCATCAATAGTGCTGTCGCCAACCTTAGAGTACAGAGCGTCAACATGTGGAAACCATTTCTTTTTGACGGCAAGATTGGTAGAGTACGATGTCTTGGAGCGCATTAAGATGCTATTCATGACGAAGATAAAGGAAAGATGGGTCTGAAAGCGGCGGTCCCCAGCGCTCTGCAGAAGATGAGCGACATGAGTCTTTGCATCAACCTGGCGGAAGCCAATAGAATTATCAGATCGAACAGCATCGTTGCCTATCATTCCTGTGCCGTAAGGGAATAGGGTGGGCCAAAGGTGTCCGTACACCTGGGGATTGTGCCGGGTAGGCAACGGAGTTGACCCTGAAGGGTATTTTAGAAATGGTTTGCCTTGCTTGATCGCCAGGAGAGCGTCAAGCTTACGCATGCGGTACGTAGACTCAGTACGATCGGAGTCCACGATTGTAGAGGATGGCATGCCTTCTGTAGCAATATTTGGAGCGAAGGCTTCTGTATTGGCATCCTGTGTATAGGACGCCCCCTCAGATTGGGTAGAGGCTGTGCGCAAAACACATTCAAGAGGGATGGGGACATCACACTCAGGATATTCCGAAAGGTTGTGCAAGACATCGTCGATGCTAAGGTCACGGTAGAGGGGGTTGTTGGCAATAAGCCAACGCAGGGCATCAAGAATTCGCTGACGTCTAACAAGTAAAGGAGTCTTACGCAACATCTCTAAAGTAATGTCTGCATCAGGAGAGCCTACGAAGATCACACATATCTCGTCTGCAAGCGAAGAGATAGGGGGTGGGAGGGATGAAAGCAGCGGGCTAGGATCCTGGGCGAAGATACAGGCGTTCCCTCGGGAGGCAAACTGGCCGGTAGGACCTGACTCAAGCTTGAACATACATCGGGTTGCCCGAGCGCGAGCGATGCATTGCTCCTCCAAGAACGTCAGACCTTTCAGTTCGTCGGGCACCAAACCGCACCACAGACCATTAGCGTAGCTTCGAACAGGAATACGTTGGAAAGCAGAAGCACTGACGTCGTGTTTGCAACCCTTACAGAGACAGAAGCATCCGTCGCGTAGCGTGTGAGGCTCAAAAACACGAATGTTAGGTTGGTTGCTGCTGACACGCAGATGAGTGACGGCACGTTCAAGACAAGAGATGTCAAGCAGGCGGGAAGGGATGAGAGTGACGTCCCTGAATATCTCGAGGAAGCCACAAAAGGAACACTCAAGCGTCTTCACGGCGATGTTGGATGTAGCGTCATAGTATTCGGCCATAATCTTCTTTTTTTCAGAGGTAGGTAGTACACGCAGCCAGTCGTCAAGATCGGGAGCATGCGGTGAGCCATCGAAATCGGTCATTGCACGGGACAGCAGAACATCAGGAGAGGCGTACGCAATTCGAGCACGCTTATTGGAAGGTCCTGGAAGATCTGCATCGTCCGCAGAACGCTTAGCAAGGCGGTGCTGACGAGGTCGTGAAAGGCGCAGCTTCAAGATCTTGGCAGAAACCAAGAAGTCCGTTTCCGACATTACAGGATGACCGTCGGCGACCATCAAACACGCATCATCTACATGGGAGGGCCTAACAAGACAGACTGGCGTGCACGTATGATTAAAGAGCTCCGCGCGCATGGTCTGCGCTAGCTTACGTTTATTCTTTCCATCTCTTTTCTCATACGTGTGGACGCCCTGATGCAGGGCAGCAAGCTTGTAAAGTTCATCGCGCTGTACAGACTTATCCTGGCTCAATGCACGAATGACACGTGTTTTAAGGTTGGGGGAAAGTGAGAGGAATTGAGACGCAGAGTATGCAGGCTCTATCGTAGTGGACAGGGGCGGGGGCTGGCGGTATTGGGCAGGAGGTAACGGAGCATCGGGATGAAGGGCATGGCTACGGTGGTGAAGGTCATTGTCATGGTCAGGGTGAGGGTCAAGGTCATTATCATTGTCAAGGTCAAGTTCGACGTCGTACTGCACGTCCGTATGCGTAGAGACGGGACGAGAAGCCTTAGGACGATCAGACATTGGAAGGAGACGGGGAAAACAAAGGACGCACCGCGTCAGTAGGTAACCCAATGTCAGGCAGGAAGCGGTGGGCGTTTGATAGCATTGAAGCGTTTGAAGGCGCCGCAGGTGCAACGTTGTGGAACGCGGTGGACGCGGACGCGCCGGAAGACCGGGGCAATGGAGAGGATTGCGTCGGAAGGGCAATGGCAGACGGGTGCGATGTCCCAGAGGCAAATGATTCTGGAGTAAGAACAGAGAATTCCATCTTAGTCGAACGCAAAGCACGATGGAGGACGAGAGAGGAGGGCGGCAGAGACGTCAGTGCTGCGCAGACGTGTGCAAAGAAGACGAGATGACGTGGCAGCGTCGCCCAAAAAGGAAATGGACCAAGTTCACCTTCACTCCAGAGCTTTCCCTACTCTTGTGGCTGTGCAACACGTGAAAGCTCAAAAAGGAAATGGACCAAGTTGCACATCTCAGTGAATAGCCAAACCAAAGGTTCGGCAATAATATCCACAAAATACCATTTGTTGACCATTAACAATGGAGAGTATTGTATATAATCCAACGAGCCTGAGGTCTCAAATATCCCGGGGTCGTAATTCAATGTTGCCAGTAATTACTGACTCAGTACAGCTGGGCAATATTAGAATACGACCCCCTGCCAGTACTGGCCGTATCTAGATACGGCCCCAGCCAATGGTGATGAAGGTAACTTTATAGCAGAATTCGCTTAAATCCTGATAGATACTCGTCCTTGCCATCGACGATGCTGGCGGACACCCTGGTCCGTACTTACATCGTGATGTAAATCCGAGTCGTGACGAGCAACTCATCGGTCCTGAACTTCAGATCGCGCATATCCGGGTTCCCGACCGCGTACTACTCGGAGAGGCACCTCAATAAGTGGAAGCTGGAGGCGTGTAATTGATGCCAATCGCTTTCTGCCCCGCACGCATGACAAGAGTGAGTACAGATTTCATGAGCGGCAGGGAAAGTCATGGTGCGCACGACGGGAGACGTAGCCTACATGACGTGAGAGCAAATGAAGACGACAGTCGAAGGTATGAATAACGACGCGACCTCTGGCGACTGCGTGTATCGGAGAAGACTGGAGCACCATTGGCCGTGGCCGTATTGTAATATCCCCTATAGCCAAAGGGGGTCGTATTCTAATATTCCCCAGTAGTGTAGCATTGTACTCACTGGGCGATATCTCGATATGTCCCCCTGGTATTTAGTGACCCAGGCCGTTGGGTTTTATTCGGGTATTCCTCATCATTGTTGGTCAATAAACTGTATTTTGCGTATATAATACATACAAATGTGGCGTACGTCGTACAAATGGTCCGCGGACCGCGGTTCCGCCTCCCGCCTCCCGCTCACCGCCCGCGCTGTCGCCGCCGTCGTTTCAGGTGCCCGGTATGGCCGCGTCGCTGCCGCCTGTGGTACGGATGGACTATGGACATGCTCGACGGCCTACGGGCCGTACTTACTTATTGTATTCTTGTGACACGCGCACGCGAGCGTGACTCTTGGTTAAGCGGCGGTAGATCTGCCGTAATATCATCTTGCTTTTACCCATCGTCTCGTCTGCTTCGTGCCTCGTGTCTCGTCTCGTCGCCCTCCGCGGTACGTCCCGTACCAGCGGCGGGCTCCTATCACTGACAGCCCGCGGCGGATGCTTCACATCCAGCACGCGGGCTCATATCACTGACAGCCCTTGGCGGATGCTCAGCCATCCAGCTCTAGGGCTCACTTAGGTACGCGCGCCGTCTACGGCTACCGCGAGTGCCTTCAGCGGCACCTGCGCCTTCAGCGGCGTTCAGCGCCTCCGCGGCGTATCCCGTCCTCACGACGTCCTGCGCCTCTGCGGCGTCACGATCGTTTGGGCGCTCGGCCCCTGGGAGCTCCCGCCCCAAGGACCTCGCCTTCAGCGGCGATCCCCTATGCTCTCCCCGCTCTCTCCCTTTCACCTCATTCACATTCCTTACGCGCTCAGGCAGCACTCTATTCCTATTCTACTCCTTCCACGTCGCCTCCCGTACTACCCCTCGGCGACGCCTACAGTCCTACCCATCTCGCCGGAGCTCTCTCCGAACGCTCGATGTACGACCGCATCACAATGGTGGCATGACCGTGGAGCTTCGACGAGATGGCTACCCTTTCGACGACAGCTCCCGTCGCTATCTGCTTAGCGACATCACGGAAATTCTTCAGACAAGACGGGACCAAATTCGAGCTTCCGAATCTGCCCGGTTACGAGGCACAGGGAGACCGCTACTCCCGCCGTCCTTAAAGGAGCCGGGCTAGCTCTCGTCAGTCCTGTCTCCACCCTCGCCTACATCGTTGCTCGACATGTCGCAAACTTCGAACCGCTCCAAACGCTACCAAAAGCGACAAGCCGTAAATCCCCCTCCGGATCCTGTACACCCTCGAACTCCCCCCGATCGTGCCGCTGAGGCAGCGGAGGAATCTCCGTCTTCTAATCGCACCGTGTCGAATGCCCCCGCGGGACGGGACCATCCTGCGGAGGCGCCGCGTGGGGCGTCGGAGGATGCGACCCCTCCAACAGCCGGAGCGCTTCCCGTAGCGTCTGGCTCGTTGGAGACCCCCGCAGCGTACGCCATCGCCGTCCCCTCCCCGTTCCTCCCGAGGACGGCCGCGTCAATTCTGGCGCCGACGGAAGACGAAGGGCCTCAAGTGGCCTCGCCGACGCCGCAAGCCCCTCCCGGACTCTCTAACATCTCGCTGTCCTCAAGCGCGCGTGACGTTCAGAGCATTTCGGCGGCGCTCCACTCCCACTCGTCGGCAGAACGGGAGGAGGAGTCGCGCTCCCCCTTGCCAGTCTACTGGGGTACGAACTTCGGCTGCTACGACGAGAACTTGGAGGAATCGGTGGAGCGCCTATGCGGCGGGTTATGGAACGAAGGAGAGGAGGAGGACCCGCTCGCCCCCTATGGCGCCATCGACGGTGTACTTCCTGGCAAAAGTACCTACAAAACGCACGTCATCCGCTGCGCCGTCATGCGCTACGAGTCTCATCACCGCGACCACATCTGGGACTGCTTCTCGGAGGGAGTCGAAACCTTGAAGGTCGTCCCCCTCAACCCTACGGTTCTGTGGGCTTTCGTCAGCCCGGACGACATGTCCAAGCAGCTCCACTGTGTCAATCCCTTGTACCTCCAGACGATCTCGCACCTGGCAGTCGCCGGGAACCAGATCATCTCCGCCATCGGGAACTTCTTCGAGACGCCTAACCGACAAATCTTCTTGGTCGATCCCGGCTACAAACTCCTCGAGATCGTTGGAGGGCACGAGGACGCGCAGGAAGTTATACTAGCGCTCGTATCTCTCCTACGGCGGCTGCAAGTGGCGGACCGTTACATCGAGTCGCGCCTTCAAGCCCTGACTCGGATCTTGGCGAACGAAATCGAGTTCGGCGACCTTGCTTCCCAGAAGTCCACGCTCTCCTCGATTCGTTCCCGTTTCGGGACGTCCTCACCCCGCATGGAGCTGGCAAAGCTCGCTATGCGTCCTGACTACCGAGAAAAGTTCGACGTGATCGACGCCGTCAAGGCGAAGGAATTGGAGGAATACTATCGCCAGGACGGACGGGTACCTTACACGGCCGTCTACCGAGCAGACCGCCCCAGCTCTCGCGCTTCCGCTGTCTCCGAGCGAGCCTCTACGAGGGGGCCTTGGTCCTTAGGCCCCTCCCAGGATGCCGTGGCTCCGGCGCCTTATGTGGCGCGACCCCGGCCGAACGACGAACTACTCGTGGCTCCCTCTATATCTATCATGCAACCGCGGCAGGCGCCTCGATCGTCGAGTGACACTCTATCTACGCTGGGGCAGCGACGACACCATGTACGTTCCATCATGGGATATTCCGTTCCTACCGAGGAGACGGAATTGAAGGATGGGGGGCCATTGTTGCAGCGGTCGAACGTAGCAGCGCCTGCAGCGGCGAGTGCTACCGCTCCTCTGGCCTTGAGGCGCGCCCGTTTCACCAACCTGGAACGGGAAGTCCCTCCGCACTGGAATCTGGGAGGACGAGGCGGCGACCCCGCATCCGCCGAAGCCCCTATCGAGGAGGGCTTGAGCGCTACGCAGTGGGGAGGTAGCCATACCATCACCGTCCCGCGTCCGGTCAGTACGGCGGCCAACCCGCGCCCGACCAATCTAAGGGGCCGTCGGGACCGGGAAGGCTACCACCGGGCGGTTCGGGGCGACCGAACGGTGGTCCCGGGTTCCCTGGATTTGGAGGACCTGGTGGTTTCGGGGGAGGCCCCCCGGGTGGAGGCGGCCCCCCAGGCGCTGGCCCTCCCGGAGGCGGAGGCCCTCCCGGAGGAGGAGGCCCCCCTGGAGGCGGCGGTGCGCCTACCCCTCATTTCATAGGATGGCCCGGCAACCCCGCTCCGAACGGAGGCCCTCCTGGCGGCCCTCCTGGCGGTCCCCCAGACGGCAACGGGCCGACTGCGGATGATCCCGACGCTCAGCTACCGCCTCCAGCGCCTTCAGTGGCGAAGGAAGAGCAGTGGCAGATGAATCGGAAGATTCCGTTGAGCGATATCCCATCTTGGAACGGATTGGGATCCACCCTCATCGACTACCTCATCGAGCTTCAGGAGTTAGCACGCCTCGGCCCTCTCGTGCAGGCCGGCGTCGCTCAGTACGCTCCGCGTCGATGGTCGGGACCGGGCAATTCCTGGTGGAGGACCTTACCCTTCGGCGCTCGCGTACAGATCACCAGCTCCTGGGACTCGCTCATGCTTGCGATCCGAGACCACTTTATGGACGATCGATGGATCCGCGACCGTACGACCGAGTTCAACGAGATGGAGTTCCGCAAGGGCAATCGTACGGAGACGCCCCTGGAGTACCTACAGCGTCGTATTCGCATGGCGTACTTCCTGCACTACAACCTCGGCGACACGCACAACTTCGTGTACGAGGTACTGCGGAACATACCTTCCGAGTGGAGAGCGACTCTTAACGAGCAGCTCCAAGGCAACGTCTACGAGCTCGAGAACGCCGCACACTTCTTCGAGACTTCGTTGCTCAGCATGTGGGACTTACATCAACGTTCCCGAGCCACGGCTCCCACTACTAGCGCTCCCACCCCAGGCCGCTTCTACTTTAAGAAAGGAGCCCGGCCGGTGGAAGTGGAGGTCATACCGGACGACGAGGGCAATCAACTCGACTCGATCCCCTTCGAGGAAGGCATCCTGCTGGAGGAAAGGACCCCGGTAAAGGAGGCAGCCGCAGCCGATGCACGGCGTGCCCAGAAGCCGAGCCAAGGGAAGACGGATTGGCCCAAGGGTCGTACGATAAACGGACACGCCTTCCCTCGCCGCGACGACGTCAAGAGTAACATCGCGCCGCTCAAGGGCGACTGCTTCATCTGCACCAGCCCGAATCATTACGCTCGTGATTGCCCTCACTACGGCCGTTGGGACGCCATGCGCCGCGCGAATCTCGTGGAGTTTGACGAAGAACTTTTAGATATGTCGGATCGTGAATATGTCGCTATGCTTGTGTCGACGCAATCTACTTCTTCTTCCGCTTATGATGGAGTGAACTCTGCATTCAGAACCTTGAACGAGGCCGTACGTACGGGAGCCTGGGCAATGAGCGTGAATATCACCGCCCCCGCCTCTAACCGTAACGAGAGGCGTTCCCGTGCTGAAGATCACGCTAAGGCCCTTCGGCATAAAGGCAAACAACGGGCCAGCCCATCACCCATACCTCGGCGAGAACGGCGAGCCTCCCCCAAACCCGGATCGGCAGCTGCCTTCGCGGCGAACAGACATGGGGCGATAGAAGTACCGACTTTCAGCGCCTCCGCGGCGGATAGTCCCATCTTCTATGCGCCTAAGGTCGCTTCCCATCCCGCAGGATATGGTGCGCTCGATGCTCGTTCTCTGCAGTGCTCAGTATCCATCGGCTCTCCCGACGCGGAACCCATAAGCGGCCGATTGGATTCCGGTGCCGACTTAACCCTGATTTCCGAAGAATACTTCAACTCCGTACCGGATCTGCCTCCGCCACGAGAAGGAATGAGGATGAAGCTCTACCATCTGACGGGTGAAGCTTCTCTGCTCGGGTACACGACCTTCTCGATGTTCACTACTACCGACACTGGCGAAAGGATATGTTTCGAGGTCGAAGCCTACGTCGTACGCGGCATGAAAGTGCCTTTACTTCTAGGCGAGGATTTCCACACGGCCTATGAGCTCAGCGTTCAGCGCTACGCCAACGGCACCTCTTCGGTGCGAGTAGGCCGTTCCGGTCGCGTCATACCCGCTTCGTCGTCTCGACGAGTCAGCGCCGGCTTCATGGTCCTGAAGAGAGACAACAGTCAGTCATTCGTGCGCGCTCGTGGCCGGAAACGGGCCAAGGCTAAGGCACGGCGTTCGAAAGCCGATCCCGTACCAGTCTACGCTGCCGATGATTATATTATCGTGCAAGGTAGCGTTCACAACATACGCATCGACGCGCCTATGGAAGATAGGGATGACTGGCTGATTGACCGTTTGGCGATCGGTACGGAAGACGGCTCCGTCATGGCCGCCCCCCTCACTTGGGTGAACTCCTCCTCTCCTTATGTCCCGATGGCAAACCCCGGCTCTCGCCCTCACTTTATTCGTAAAGGTGACATCGTCGGTTACTTGTGCAGCCCCGACGACTGGATTGACAAGCCGGTCAATGACGAAGAGCGCCAACGATATGCGGCGTCTTTGGAGGTCATCGAGACGGTGATCCAGGGTTCCTTGCGGCAGCAGGATCTTCATGCGCCGCCTGCACCAGCCGCGTCTGCAGGCGCCGGTCCCTGTCCCCCAGGAGACAAAGCGGGCGACGCTGATGAGGAGTTGTGGGGACCCAAGACGACGGCTTTACCAGATGAGCCTCTGCCGGACTTGCCCGTCGACGAACTCGTCAACCTGGGTCCTGATATACCCGACGAATACAAGGGTCCGTTGGCGGAGGTCCTACGACGCAACACTCGTGCTTTCGGCGTTGGGGGGCGACTAGGCGAAGTACCCACCAAGGTCCGCATACCGCTCAAGGAAGGTTCCCAGCCGGTATCCCTCCCAGGCTACGGCGCGTCGCCCTTGAAACGAGAAGTCATCGAAAAGCAGGTCAATGAGTGGCTTGAGAAGGAAGTCATCGAAGCTTCTCAGAGCCCGTGGGGCTTCCCAGTGGTCGTGGTATTCCGCAATGGCAAGGCGCGGTGCGCCATCGACTACCGTCGGCTCAACGCAATGACCATACCGGACGAGTTCCCGATTCCTCGGCAGTCGGAAATCATACAGACCTTGTCGGGTGCCCAGGTCATCAGCTCCTTCGACGCTCTCGCTGGTTTCACGCAGTTGAGCATGGCGGACGAGGACAAGGAGAAGACGGCCTTCCGCAGCCATATGGGCCTGTACCAGTTCAAACGCATGCCATTCGGCCTTCGTAACGGGCCGTCGGTCTTCCAACGAGTTATGCAAAGCGTCCTTTCACCGTACCTCTGGTTATTCGCTCTGGTGTATATCGACGATATCGTGATCTTCTCGAAATCTTGGGACGATCACCTGGTGCATCTAGAGAAGGTTCTCAGCGCCATCGCGGCGTCCGGCATCACCCTCTCGCCCAAGAAGTGTTTCATCGGCTTTTCGTCCATCTTGTTGTTGGGACAGAAGGTGTCGCGGCTTGGCCTCTCCACCCACGAGGAGAAAATACAGGCCATCCAGGAACTTGAACGACCGAAGAACGTCGGCGACCTCCAGCGATTCCTGGGGATGGTCGTGTACTTCTCCATGTACATTCCGTTCTACTCCTACATCGCGTCGCCTCTCTTCCGCCTACTCAAGAAGGGCTGCAAGTGGGCTTGGGAAGCCGAGCATGAGATTGCGTTCCAGCAGGCGAAGGATGCGCTGATGGAAGCGCCGGTGCTGGGCCACCCCATGATGGGTCGACCATACCGTCTCTACACGGATGCCTCCGACTTCGCGCTGGGCGCCTGCCTACAGCAGGTCCAACCCATCAAGGTCGCCGACCTGCAAGGAACAGCGGCGTACAAGCGCCTGGAATCGGCTTGGTCGAAAGGCCTGCCGGTGCCTTCCATGTACACGACCTATAAGGACTCTGCTGAGCAGGACGCCCCGGATCAGTGGGCAGCCACTCTGGACGATACGACAGTGCACGTCGAACGCGTTCTCATCTACTGGAGTCGTACTCTACAACCTGCGGAACGCAACTACAGTGCCACGGAACGTGAGGCATTGGGAGCGAAGGAAGCACTCGTGAAGTTTCAGCCAATTATCGAAGGCGAGCGCATCCTGCTCATCACCGATCACGCCGCTCTCCAGTGGGCGCGCGTCTACGAGAACGCAAATCGGCGGCTCGCGGCGTGGGGGGCAGTGTTTGCAGCTTATCCCAACCTGCGGATCATACACAGGCCTGGGCGCATACACTCCAACGTGGACCCGCTGTCGCGTCTACCCCGCGTGCCGCCTCATAGCTCCCCAACGCGCGATCGAGCAGCGCACATCCCTGTCGATGAGTCTAAGTTGTCCTGGCGCCAAGCGGCGGAGGACTCGGACAAAGCGACTCCCGCCCCTCGCCACCTTATGCTGTAGGTCATTAACTTAATGGACTGGATATGTCCCACCAACGCTTTTATATGTTGGTGGGCGCTATCCCAGCCCGGCAATTGCCGATCCTCGCAGGCCGGGACAGGCCTATTCGGGGCCGGGAAACCAGTCTAAAGAGGTATTATGGCGAAATATTTGCGGGGAAATACCTTTATGGGAGTTTTCCAGTATATTTATTGATTGGGATCATTTGTGGCGGCTCAGCGCCCGAGCGCGTGGCTGCCCCCTGGCTCGCGTGTGGTGTTGCTGGCGTGCCGAGCACGCGACCACCGCCCTGGCACTGCCACATCACGCGCGCGCGCCACAGCGATCGCGCCGCGCTGCTTCGTCGCTCCTCTGAATACAATAATATATATACGTTTGTGAATACGATATATACACGCCGCACGCGCGAGCGCAACGTACGAGGGGGGCAGGTGGAGGTACGGTGTGTGTGTGGGTGATGAGTTCCTTCGCACAGGGATAGCATGGCGGCGTAAGCGCGCCTCTCCCGCTCGATCACGCCAGGGTGTGCGCATGCTACGCGTCTGGGTGGTATGGCGGTGGAGGTGGTGGTGGTGATGGGGAAACAGGCTTTGCGCCGTGTGTATGCAGCGCGAAGCCATCCCTCCACACGTGCGTGAGGTACGCTCGCAAACGCGTTGAGCGCGCCGAGTTTGCGAATGGCGGGGGCCGCGCGCGGGGCGCGGGTGGGGTGCGCGGGAGAAGGAGTGGGGAGGGAAGGCCGACCGGCGGCGAGAGGAATGCGAGGGGGGGCGGCAGCATGGGTATTGTCGAGTTTGGCCGAGTACGATGCCAGCCGCCCCCTCGCCTCCAGCTGCGCGTCAGCGCCCGCCGTTGTTTGCCAACCCCAAACGACCCAATACCTCACTTGGCGAAGGTGGTAACGGGCGTCTGGGATGGGCGAGCGGGGCGGGCGCTGATGCATGGTGAGGGTTACGGGAGCGGCAGGCGGGGCGGGCGCTGATGCGTGATGGGGGGCGCGGAGGCGGCGGGCGTCTCTCTGACGTGTCGAATGGGTGCTTGAGGGTGTTATAGGCGGTCCCGCGCGCCGGCCTCGCCTGCGAACGCACACAATGCGGTGCGTGCGTGCGTTCGGAAGTGACGCGGAAAATTTTGTCAGTGTCGTTTTTATAGCGCAACCATTGTGACGCACCTTTGAGGGCTCCTATGAGCCCTCGCGCCCCTTATTCTGTCGCCTCGTTTGTTTGCGGCCTTGAGGTGAGTTAAACGGGGAGGCGGCGGTCGGGCGACGTGGTGGCTGGGGGCAAGAGCGGACGCGACGCGTGACATCACGCGTCGCGTCGATCTGCGCGCTTCGAGTCGATTTGCGCGTGTCGCGTCCCGCCGGAGAGGACGATCACATCTGTACTGTATGTAAGTATGTAAGATCAATGGGGAACTACGACGCACCTGCAGCGCGTTCGCGCGCGCGTCCGCCTTGTCATCCCGCGCTCTTGACCGCGCTGCGACGCGTATATCTGTCAAAGATCTTTGTATTTGTTTTTTTTCGACTGGGCGCGATCGTTTCGTGAGAGGAGAGGATGGCGGGGGCCAGCCGCAGGGCCGGGGGAGCGGTGGTCGAACGCTGAGAAGCGCTGATCACGCACGTACGGCGACTCGGACCGGCCCACCGAACCTCGCCGCCGACGTGCTCGACGACCATAGCGGCGTTTCGGACGCCTTCCGATGCAGAATTAAAACCTGTAGCCTGTAGAGTACATATACCTGTCTGAATACATGAAAAGAGAACTGGAATTGCGTTACAATTGAGAATTATACACTGCAAAAGTTCTGAGCAGACGTTGCTCAGATCTCACTGTTTCTTAAGGTGTCGAACAGTACATTCTGGGCTGCCATCTGAAGGCTCAGCTACAGTCAAAGTTGGAGCATGTTTCTATACTCTTACTGTATCATATACAGGCTGATTTGGAGCTTCAATCTTTCCAGATAAATCAAAATGGACTGAATAGTGCTTGAGGACAGTGATCTTTGGGTAATACAATGGCATGTCACTATATTGCTGACCCCATGGCTTTACAGAGACTGTATAGGGCAATAACTAATATAGAATCACGTACATCTACACAGGATCGAGTCGATCTGACGCCTCCGCGCCCTGCAATCGCGCTGCGTCTCGTCCCGAACGCGCTCATTTCGAGCGCGTTCGTGACGTGACGTAACACGATCGTCCCTCCTCCCGCCGCCATCCGCGACCCGCCCGCCGCTCAACAGCGGCTCAATGGGCAGTGCTCCTTCGGGATACGGTAGAGGGGACTCAAGAGGAGTCTCCCTCAGGTGCGTGGCCATCAAAGCCCACGAACAGGAACTCAAATACGCGCAGATACAGTAGCTGCAGAGCACGACTGGCATTTCGTGCTCTGCAGCCTTCCTAGCCTGTACGCATCCCCCTTCGCAAACCCAAACACACCCCCGGCACCCCACGCGACCCCCGCACTGTACGCTAGCAGCCGCCCGCCCGCCGTCGTCCACCACCGCTCGCCCCATACGCGTCATGGAGGCGGTCTGTCGCCGCCTCCCTGACGTGTCCCCACCCTCTGTCACGTCCGATCAGGACTGCAGTAGTTATGGGAGGGTGCGCGCTGGTTCTCGGTGATGACGGGGCCCCTCTGCAACGGAGGGACCGCTTAGGGATCGCGTACGCGCCACCGACCGCGCCACCCTCCACCACGCCCCCACCACCGCCGCGTGCCCAGCGCCGGATCCCATAACGAAGCGGGAGGCGTAGCGCTACGTGCCAAGGCCACGTGCGACTGTCCGTCGCCTCCGCCGCATCCGCCGCCGCCGCACCTGCACGCACATCAAACACATCCCCCTCCCCCATCCCGCGCTACGAGCGACCTTCCGGGTGTGTCTGCTCACATCCTTCGCGCTCAAGGTGCCCCCCTACTGATCTAGACTCAGCAACGCGTTAATTGTCGCTGCTGCGATTCGCACACGCGCGCGCGCCCGAATATGCCGCGCGCCGCGGCGCCCTAGCCCCCCCTCCCCCTCCCCCTCGCATCTAGCGTGCGCAGTGGTATTGGCAGGCACGTCTCAGTGGAGACGTCGCCTACCAACCACCGCTTATGCTTTCGATTGCGCAGGGGTCGGCAGCGCCGCCGCACACGCCACCGATCGAGCGCGCAGCGTGCCCCGCCCCTCCCCCTCTCCTGATTCCCTCTCGCCCCTCCCCTCTCCGGGAGTTCCTCAATCACATGTTCATATGTCCAGATCCATATATGATGCTCACCGCCCGCCGCGCGACGTGCATGCCGCCCGCGAAAATTTTCGTGCACACTGTACGCCCTTTTTATTCGTTTTTATTCGTTTATTTTGAGAATTGTATGTATATACAGTGTAAATAGTATGACTGCATGCCCTTTATGCAGAAGCGCGCGGCAGATGGACTGCAGAGGGGGCCTGCGCGCGGGGGCGGTACGTTGCGCTGCGCGCGCACGTGGCCGGCAGAGCCCGAGCGCCAGCGCGTGGCAAAAATAATCGCGCGCGCAGCGTTTAATTAGCCATCAATTCATGATTTCCTATTAATTCTGGGCCCCGGCAGCCTACCTGCCATTTACAGCGGGTCCTGGAGGGCTCCCGGGCAGCCGGCCTCGGAGAATTCCGGCCTGGGATAACGCCCACCAACATATAAAAGCATCGGTCGGACATATCCCAGTCCATTAAGTTAATGGCTTACAGCAGCAGCTGGAACACGCCCAGTACTACAGGCCCGGATACCCTCACTTGGCTTTCGTGCGACGGACCTCCCCTGATCTCGCTGGGCGATACCCCTCGTATCGAGTAGTTTTCCACTCGGGGAACACGGAGGTAGAGGCGAGCTCTAACCAGTGTTGCGCCACCTCCGCGTTCGTCGACGCCCTGCTCACCGAGAACGCCGAGCATGAGACGGTCATGCTTCGTCTCGCGGACGTTACGAGCCAAGCGTGGCCGGACGTCGCGACCCACCGTCCTTCCTACCCCAGCGAAAGCGACATCCGTATGCTGCGATCGCTCGCCAGCATGGACGACTACGTCGATCTGGTCACGCATGTACAGCGTGGCCTACGCGTCAAGTTGGCTTGGATAGAACTCGCCCGCCTGCTACAAGAGGACGGGCGCCGTTTACCCGTGCAAGAGCTACGACGGCGCGGACCTCTTGACGCGAACATGTCCTTCCTCGGTGTCTGGATCAACACGGCACCCTTGGACGAAGGCTTATGGCTCTACATTCGCGGGCGCGTGCCGATTTTCGTGGCAGCCCCGTCCCGTACGCCTTCATCAGCTCAGGACGCTGTCAGCCCCCTCCGTCGCTTGGCATCGCGTACGGTCAGTCGCACGGTGGTGGACGCCGCGCTGCCACAAGCGTCCAGCTACTCTCCTCCTCGTCCCCCGGCTGCCACACCTCGTCCTCGGGGCACCTTCCTTGCGCAAGCCAAGAACATCGGGTGGAAGGAGCACCCCCACCTCGACCACGACGTGCTAGAGGTCGAGGGCTTTCCGTACGGCTGGATACAAACGCCGTCTGTCCCAGCGGCCCGTACCGCTCGCAACTGGGATAACTGGGCTGAGAGCACGGATTGGCTCGGCGAGCCATGCTTCCTCAAGGTGGCAGCCAAGAAGGTCTCGTCCGTCTGTGACGGCAATGTCGTGGTGTACGACGAGGAGAACTCGCGTCGCTATACCCTGGAGCGGCCCCTCGCTTACGAAGGGCTCATCGATGCGGGGACATTTGGATGGCTGCTACCGCGCTGGCCTCACTACTTCACGCAGTTCGTCGACTCCACGGACCAGCTGCTGCTGTAAGCCATTAACTTAATGGACTGGGATATGTCCGACCGATGCTTTTATATGTTGGTGGGCGTTATCCCAGGCCGGAATTCTCCGAGGCCGGCTGCCCGGGAGCCCTCCGGGACCCGCTGTAAATGGCAGGTAGGCTGCCGGGGCCCAGAATTAATAGGAAATCATGAATTGATGGCTAATTAAACGCTGCGCGCGCGATTATTTTTGCCACGCGCTGGCGCTCGGGCTCTGCCGGCCACGTGCGCGCGCAGCGCAACGTACCGCCCCCGCGCGCAGGCCCCCTCTGCAGTCCATCTGCCGCGCGCTTCTGCATAAAGGGCATGCAGTCATACTATTTACACTGTATATACATACAATTCTCAAAATAAACGAATAAAAACGAATAAAAAGGGCGTACAGTGTGCACGAAAATTTTCGCGGGCGGCATGCACGTCGCGCGGCGGGCGGTGAGCATCATATATGGATCTGGACATATGAACATGTGATTGAGGAACTCCCGGAGAGGGGAGGGGCGAGAGGGAATCAGGAGAGGGGGAGGGGCGGGGCACGCTGCGCGCTCGATCGGTGGCGTGTGCGGCGGCGCTGCCGACCCCTGCGCAATCGAAAGCATAAGCGGTGGTTGGTAGGCGACGTCTCCACTGAGACGTGCCTGCCAATACCACTGCGCACGCTAGATGCGAGGGGGGAGGGGGAGGGGGGGCTAGGGCGCCGCGGCGCGCGGCATATTCGGGCGCGCGCGCGTGTGCGAATCGCAGCAGCGACAATTAACGCGTTGCTGAGTCTAGATCAGTAGGGGGGCACCTTGAGCGCGAAGGATGTGAGCAGACACACCCGGAAGGTCGCTCGTAGCGCGGGATGGGGGGAGGGGGATGTGTTTGATGTGCGTGCAGGTGCGGCGGCGGCGGATGCGGCGGAGGCGACGGACAGTCGCACGTGGCCTTGGCACGTAGCGCTACGCCTCCCGCTTCGTTATGGGATCCGGCGCTGGGCACGCGGCGGTGGTGGGGGCGTGGTGGAGGGTGGCGCGGTCGGTGGCGCGTACGCGATCCCTAAGCGGTCCCTCCGTTGCAGAGGGGCCCCGTCATCACCGAGAACCAGCGCGCACCCTCCCATAACTACTGCAGTCCTGATCGGACGTGACAGAGGGTGGGGACACGTCAGGGAGGCGGCGACAGACCGCCTCCATGACGCGTATGGGGCGAGCGGTGGTGGACGACGGCGGGCGGGCGGCTGCTAGCGTACAGTGCGGGGGTCGCGTGGGGTGCCGGGGGTGTGTTTGGGTTTGCGAAGGGGGATGCGTACAGGCTAGGAAGGCTGCAGAGCACGAAATGCCAGTCGTGCTCTGCAGCTACTGTATCTGCGCGTATTTGAGTTCCTGTTCGTGGGCTTTGATGGCCACGCACCTGAGGGAGACTCCTCTTGAGTCCCCTCTACCGTATCCCGAAGGAGCACTGCCCATTGAGCCGCTGTTGAGCGGCGGGCGGGTCGCGGATGGCGGCGGGAGGAGGGACGATCGTGTTACGTCACGTCACGAACGCGCTCGAAATGAGCGCGTTCGGGACGAGACGCAGCGCGATTGCAGGGCGCGGAGGCGTCAGATCGACTCGATCCTGTGTAGATGTACGTGATTCTATATTAGTTATTGCCCTATACAGTCTCTGTAAAGCCATGGGGTCAGCAATATAGTGACATGCCATTGTATTACCCAAAGATCACTGTCCTCAAGCACTAT
The DNA here is from genome assembly GCA_007026445.1 of Schizophyllum amplum. Lineage (NCBI taxonomy): Eukaryota > Fungi > Basidiomycota > Agaricomycetes > Agaricales > Schizophyllaceae > Schizophyllum > Schizophyllum amplum. Next base: position 28,796 of record VDMD01000068.1, read on the forward strand.
TCAGTCCATTTTGATTTATCTGGAAAGATTGAAGCTCCAAATCAGCCTGTATATGATACAGTAAGAGTATAGAAACATGCTCCAACTTTGACTGTAGCTGAGCCTTCAGATGGCAGCCCAGAATGTACTGTTCGACACCTTAAGAAACAGTGAGATCTGAGCAACGTCTGCTCAGAACTTTTGCAGTGTATAATTCTCAATTGTAACGCAATTCCAGTTCTCTTTTCATGTATTCAGACAGGTATATGTACTCTACAGGCTACAGGTTTTAATTCTGCATCGGAAGGCGTCCGAAACGCCGCTATGGTCGTCGAGCACGTCGGCGGCGAGGTTCGGTGGGCCGGTCCGAGTCGCCGTACGTGCGTGATCAGCGCTTCTCAGCGTTCGACCACCGCTCCCCCGGCCCTGCGGCTGGCCCCCGCCATCCTCTCCTCTCACGAAACGATCGCGCCCAGTCGAAAAAAAACAAATACAAAGATCTTTGACAGATATACGCGTCGCAGCGCGGTCAAGAGCGCGGGATGACAAGGCGGACGCGCGCGCGAACGCGCTGCAGGTGCGTCGTAGTTCCCCATTGATCTTACATACTTACATACAGTACAGATGTGATCGTCCTCTCCGGCGGGACGCGACACGCGCAAATCGACTCGAAGCGCGCAGATCGACGCGACGCGTGATGTCACGCGTCGCGTCCGCTCTTGCCCCCAGCCACCACGTCGCCCGACCGCCGCCTCCCCGTTTAACTCACCTCAAGGCCGCAAACAAACGAGGCGACAGAATAAGGGGCGCGAGGGCTCATAGGAGCCCTCAAAGGTGCGTCACAATGGTTGCGCTATAAAAACGACACTGACAAAATTTTCCGCGTCACTTCCGAACGCACGCACGCACCGCATTGTGTGCGTTCGCAGGCGAGGCCGGCGCGCGGGACCGCCTATAACACCCTCAAGCACCCATTCGACACGTCAGAGAGACGCCCGCCGCCTCCGCGCCCCCCATCACGCATCAGCGCCCGCCCCGCCTGCCGCTCCCGTAACCCTCACCATGCATCAGCGCCCGCCCCGCTCGCCCATCCCAGACGCCCGTTACCACCTTCGCCAAGTGAGGTATTGGGTCGTTTGGGGTTGGCAAACAACGGCGGGCGCTGACGCGCAGCTGGAGGCGAGGGGGCGGCTGGCATCGTACTCGGCCAAACTCGACAATACCCATGCTGCCGCCCCCCCTCGCATTCCTCTCGCCGCCGGTCGGCCTTCCCTCCCCACTCCTTCTCCCGCGCACCCCACCCGCGCCCCGCGCGCGGCCCCCGCCATTCGCAAACTCGGCGCGCTCAACGCGTTTGCGAGCGTACCTCACGCACGTGTGGAGGGATGGCTTCGCGCTGCATACACACGGCGCAAAGCCTGTTTCCCCATCACCACCACCACCTCCACCGCCATACCACCCAGACGCGTAGCATGCGCACACCCTGGCGTGATCGAGCGGGAGAGGCGCGCTTACGCCGCCATGCTATCCCTGTGCGAAGGAACTCATCACCCACACACACACCGTACCTCCACCTGCCCCCCTCGTACGTTGCGCTCGCGCGTGCGGCGTGTATATATCGTATTCACAAACGTATATATATTATTGTATTCAGAGGAGCGACGAAGCAGCGCGGCGCGATCGCTGTGGCGCGCGCGCGTGATGTGGCAGTGCCAGGGCGGTGGTCGCGTGCTCGGCACGCCAGCAACACCACACGCGAGCCAGGGGGCAGCCACGCGCTCGGGCGCTGAGCCGCCACAAATGATCCCAATCAATAAATATACTGGAAAACTCCCATAAAGGTATTTCCCCGCAAATATTTCGCCATAATACCTCTTTAGACTGGTTTCCCGGCCCCGAATAGGCCTGTCCCGGCCTGCGAGGATCGGCAATTGCCGGGCTGGGATAGCGCCCACCAACATATAAAAGCGTTGGTGGGACATATCCAGTCCATTAAGTTAATGACCTACAGCATAAGGTGCACGGACGCCGCTGACTACCAACCGCGGGCGGCCGGTCGCTGGGTTTATGCCACCGCGAACCCGGGTGAGCGTTTCTCGGGCCTCGTTCAGGTTCGTCCTGCCCCTCCTCGGCCGCACGACCCCCAGAACCCACGAGCGGACGAGGAGGAGACCATCAGCTTGGGGTCGAGGGACGACGACTGGGCTGGCTTACCCGGTGGGGATCCTCCAGCTGCGCCTCCTGTGGCGTCTGGAGCTCAACTACAGCCTGCGCCTATTGCGGCGAGGACTGGCGTTGCGCCCGGCTCCTCTCAGCCGACCGACGTCCGGATGTCGTCTCCCGTCCCGGGCGCCTCTATGGACATCGACCCCCGTCCGACTACGCCGGCATCGGGACGGCCACCCACTCCTCCGATACTTGAAGCCGAGATACAAGATGCGGTACGACGCTTCAGCGAATGGCAAACTTCATTCGCCCCTGACCGTTGGACGCACGAGCCGCCTCGCTCATCGCGGCTGGCGTCGACCGTACGAGGGCGCTTCGCGTATTACGTGCGCGTCACGCCATTCGCGGCGCTGTCATGGCCTGCCTTCCTGCGTGGTCTCACTCAGGCGGCGCATTTCCAGACTATCGAGATCGACGCCGCCTTCCGCGCGATCGAGGACGGCAACGTCGTGTTTGGGCTTACCCTTCCCGACGTCCGGCTGGCGGACGCCCTGGTGACCACCTTCCAGCAGCATGGGATCGCAGGCGCCGGTGCGGCGGCACGTACCTTGCAGGTCTCCGAGTTCTCGGCGCTGGCCACCAGGGGACAATCCGCCTACCGATGGGAACGACCCCCGATGGCCCCGCAAACCCGTGCGGCCTGGTACCGCTCGGGCGCAGGGCGCGGTCCCTACGCCAGGCCGCGGCGCTCTCCGTCTCCGCCCCGTCCTCGCCGGTCGCCTTCGCCCGCTCGCTCATGGCGACGACGTCGTTCGCCTTCTCCGCCACGCCGTCGTTCGCCGTCCCCGCGTCGCAGGGACGCTTCTCCACGACGGCGGCGGTTGAGTCCGCGTGCTCGCCGCTCACCCGTGCGGCGCACCATTTCGCCTAGCCGACGTTCTCGCAGTCCAGTCGGGTGGGGTTCACCCGGTCGTGCGTGGGGTAGCGCATCCGACAACGGCTGGGGGGCGCGCAGCAGCGTCAACGAGTGGGCGCAAGGCGCCAGTACCGCAGCGCCTACAGAGGCGGCGGCTACTCCGTCAGCCACGACGACGGGCCCGACAAGGACGCCCGTTGCACCACCAGTGGCGAACTCACCGGCAGGGCCTTCAGAGGCCACCGTGAGTAGCGCCGTCGTGCAGCCCTCCCGGCTGACGTTGAACCTTCACGCACCCCTCCCTCAGCCCCCGACGGTGACCTTTCCTGCGTGGCCCTTGCCGGATCTGCCCCACGACTACCACTACGGCATCTTTTGTCGCATGATGGCTGCCTGCAGCTGCTGCTGTAAGCCATTAACTTAATGGACTGGGATATGTCCGACCGATGCTTTTATATGTTGGTGGGCGTTATCCCAGGCCGGAATTCTCCGAGGCCGGCTGCCCGGGAGCCCTCCGGGACCCGCTGTAAATGGCAGGTAGGCTGCCGGGGCCCAGAATTAATAGGAAATCATGAATTGATGGCTAATTAAACGCTGCGCGCGCGATTATTTTTGCCACGCGCTGGCGCTCGGGCTCTGCCGGCCACGTGCGCGCGCAGCGCAACGTACCGCCCCCGCGCGCAGGCCCCCTCTGCAGTCCATCTGCCGCGCGCTTCTGCATAAAGGGCATGCAGTCATACTATTTACACTGTATATACATACAATTCTCAAAATAAACGAATAAAAACGAATAAAAAGGGCGTACAGTGTGCACGAAAATTTTCGCGGGCGGCATGCACGTCGCGCGGCGGGCGGTGAGCATCATATATGGATCTGGACATATGAACATGTGATTGAGGAACTCCCGGAGAGGGGAGGGGCGAGAGGGAATCAGGAGAGGGGGAGGGGCGGGGCACGCTGCGCGCTCGATCGGTGGCGTGTGCGGCGGCGCTGCCGACCCCTGCGCAATCGAAAGCATAAGCGGTGGTTGGTAGGCGACGTCTCCACTGAGACGTGCCTGCCAATACCACTGCGCACGCTAGATGCGAGGGGGGAGGGGGAGGGGGGGCTAGGGCGCCGCGGCGCGCGGCATATTCGGGCGCGCGCGCGTGTGCGAATCGCAGCAGCGACAATTAACGCGTTGCTGAGTCTAGATCAGTAGGGGGGCACCTTGAGCGCGAAGGATGTGAGCAGACACACCCGGAAGGTCGCTCGTAGCGCGGGATGGGGGGAGGGGGATGTGTTTGATGTGCGTGCAGGTGCGGCGGCGGCGGATGCGGCGGAGGCGACGGACAGTCGCACGTGGCCTTGGCACGTAGCGCTACGCCTCCCGCTTCGTTATGGGATCCGGCGCTGGGCACGCGGCGGTGGTGGGGGCGTGGTGGAGGGTGGCGCGGTCGGTGGCGCGTACGCGATCCCTAAGCGGTCCCTCCGTTGCAGAGGGGCCCCGTCATCACCGAGAACCAGCGCGCACCCTCCCATAACTACTGCAGTCCTGATCGGACGTGACAGAGGGTGGGGACACGTCAGGGAGGCGGCGACAGACCGCCTCCATGACGCGTATGGGGCGAGCGGTGGTGGACGACGGCGGGCGGGCGGCTGCTAGCGTACAGTGCGGGGGTCGCGTGGGGTGCCGGGGGTGTGTTTGGGTTTGCGAAGGGGGATGCGTACAGGCTAGGAAGGCTGCAGAGCACGAAATGCCAGTCGTGCTCTGCAGCTACTGTATCTGCGCGTATTTGAGTTCCTGTTCGTGGGCTTTGATGGCCACGCACCTGAGGGAGACTCCTCTTGAGTCCCCTCTACCGTATCCCGAAGGAGCACTGCCCATTGAGCCGCTGTTGAGCGGCGGGCGGGTCGCGGATGGCGGCGGGAGGAGGGACGATCGTGTTACGTCACGTCACGAACGCGCTCGAAATGAGCGCGTTCGGGACGAGACGCAGCGCGATTGCAGGGCGCGGAGGCGTCAGATCGACTCGATCCTGTGTAGATGTACGTGATTCTATATTAGTTATTGCCCTATACAGTCTCTGTAAAGCCATGGGGTCAGCAATATAGTGACATGCCATTGTATTACCCAAAGATCACTGTCCTCAAGCACTATTCAGTCCATTTTGATTTATCTGGAAAGATTGAAGCTCCAAATCAGCCTGTATATGATACAGTAAGAGTATAGAAACATGCTCCAACTTTGACTGTAGCTGAGCCTTCAGATGGCAGCCCAGAATGTACTGTTCGACACCTTAAGAAACAGTGAGATCTGAGCAACGTCTGCTCAGAACTTTTGCAGTGTATAATTCTCAATTGTAACGCAATTCCAGTTCTCTTTTCATGTATTCAGACAGGTATATGTACTCTACAGGCTACAGGTTTTAATTCTGCATCGGAAGGCGTCCGAAACGCCGCTATGGTCGTCGAGCACGTCGGCGGCGAGGTTCGGTGGGCCGGTCCGAGTCGCCGTACGTGCGTGATCAGCGCTTCTCAGCGTTCGACCACCGCTCCCCCGGCCCTGCGGCTGGCCCCCGCCATCCTCTCCTCTCACGAAACGATCGCGCCCAGTCGAAAAAAAAACAAATACAAAGATCTTTGACAGATATACGCGTCGCAGCGCGGTCAAGAGCGCGGGATGACAAGGCGGACGCGCGCGCGAACGCGCTGCAGGTGCGTCGTAGTTCCCCATTGATCTTACATACTTACATACAGTACAGATGTGATCGTCCTCTCCGGCGGGACGCGACACGCGCAAATCGACTCGAAGCGCGCAGATCGACGCGACGCGTGATGTCACGCGTCGCGTCCGCTCTTGCCCCCAGCCACCACGTCGCCCGACCGCCGCCTCCCCGTTTAACTCACCTCAAGGCCGCAAACAAACGAGGCGACAGAATAAGGGGCGCGAGGGCTCATAGGAGCCCTCAAAGGTGCGTCACAATGGTTGCGCTATAAAAACGACACTGACAAAATTTTCCGCGTCACTTCCGAACGCACGCACGCACCGCATTGTGTGCGTTCGCAGGCGAGGCCGGCGCGCGGGACCGCCTATAACACCCTCAAGCACCCATTCGACACGTCAGAGAGACGCCCGCCGCCTCCGCGCCCCCCATCACGCATCAGCGCCCGCCCCGCCTGCCGCTCCCGTAACCCTCACCATGCATCAGCGCCCGCCCCGCTCGCCCATCCCAGACGCCCGTTACCACCTTCGCCAAGTGAGGTATTGGGTCGTTTGGGGTTGGCAAACAACGGCGGGCGCTGACGCGCAGCTGGAGGCGAGGGGGCGGCTGGCATCGTACTCGGCCAAACTCGACAATACCCCATGCTGCCGCCCCCCCTCGCATTCCTCTCGCCGCCGGTCGGCCTTCCCTCCCCACTCCTTCTCCCGCGCACCCCACCCGCGCCCCGCGCGCGGCCCCCGCCATTCGCAAACTCGGCGCGCTCAACGCGTTTGCGAGCGTACCTCACGCACGTGTGGAGGGATGGCTTCGCGCTGCATACACACGGCGCAAAGCCTGTTTCCCCATCACCACCACCACCTCCACCGCCATACCACCCAGACGCGTAGCATGCGCACACCCTGGCGTGATCGAGCGGGAGAGGCGCGCTTACGCCGCCATGCTATCCCTGTGCGAAGGAACTCATCACCCACACACACACCGTACCTCCACCTGCCCCCCCTCGTACGTTGCGCTCGCGCGTGCGGCGTGTATATATCGTATTCACAAACGTATATATATTATTGTATTCAGAGGAGCGACGAAGCAGCGCGGCGCGATCGCTGTGGCGCGCGCGCGTGATGTGGCAGTGCCAGGGCGGTGGTCGCGTGCTCGGCACGCCAGCAACACCACACGCGAGCCAGGGGGCAGCCACGCGCTCGGGCGCTGAGCCGCCACAAATGATCCCAATCAATAAATATACTGGAAAACTCCCATAAAGGTATTTCCCCGCAAATATTTCGCCATAATACCTCTTTAGACTGGTTTCCCGGCCCCGAATAGGCCTGTCCCGGCCTGCGAGGATCGGCAATTGCCGGGCTGGGATAGCGCCCACCAACATATAAAAGCGTTGGTGGGACATATCCAGTCCATTAAGTTAATGACCTACAGCATAAGGTGCTGCCTGGCCGACCACTGATCCATTCGCCGTGGCGCAAGCGGCGCTGTCTACGCCTCTCGCCCCCGTGGTGTCGTTGATCCCACCCACCCCCGCCGCGCCGCCGTCCGCAGCCGATCCTCACGTCGCGTCCTTGCTCGAGCGCTTCTCCGATCCTCTCGACCACGTCGACACTCCTGGCGCCTCCTCATCCTCTGGCGGCGCTTCCTCGTCCCTGCTCGGCCGCGTGGCGCCACCACCACTGGCGTCCCGACTGTCGACCGGCCCCGGAGTGCCTTCGTTGGAGGAGCGCCTTTCTTCTCGTGCCGAGGACGGCGACGACGCGGACGACATGGACGTCGACGACCCCAAGGGCAAGGGCAAGCCGAAGGGCAAGCATCGCGGCGGCAAGAAGGTCCGCGAACGTTGGGCGCGCGCGAAGGAGCGCGACGGCAACCCCGACCCGCGCTACCCTGGCGGCTTTGGACCGCGCGGTCCTCCTCCTTCGGGACCGGGCGCGGCTTCTTCGGTCTGAGGGCACGAGCCCGTCTCGCATGTGGGGGGCATTGTGGTACGGATGGACTATGGACATGCTCGACGGCCTACGGGCCGTACTTACTTATTGTATTCTTGTGACACGCGCACGCGAGCGTGACTCTTGGTTAAGCGGCGGTAGATCTGCCGTAATATCATCTTGCTTTTACCCATCGTCTCGTCTGCTTCGTGCCTCGTGTCTCGTCTCGTCGCCCTCCGCGGTACGTCCCGTACCAGCGGCGGGCTCCTATCACTGACAGCCCGCGGCGGATGCTTCACATCCAGCACGCGGGCTCATATCACTGACAGCCCTTGGCGGATGCTCAGCCATCCAGCTCTAGGGCTCACTTAGGTACGCGCGCCGTCTACGGCTACCGCGAGTGCCTTCAGCGGCACCTGCGCCTTCAGCGGCGTTCAGCGCCTCCGCGGCGTATCCCGTCCTCACGACGTCCTGCGCCTCTGCGGCGTCACGATCGTTTGGGCGCTCGGCCCCTGGGAGCTCCCGCCCCAAGGACCTCGCCTTCAGCGGCGATCCCCTATGCTCTCCCCGCTCTCTCCCTTTCACCTCATTCACATTCCTTACGCGCTCAGGCAGCGCTCTATTCCTATTCTACTCCTTCCACGTCGCCTCCCGTACTACCCCCTCGGCGACGCCTACAGTCCTACCCATCTCGCCGGAGCTCTCTCCGAACGCTCGATGTACAACCGCATCACACCGCCGCCGTCCCCGCCTACTCTTCCCGCCGCTTCCCGCCGCCGCCCGCCGGTCGAGACCGTGCGCAGTGCCCCCCGCGCTTCCCGTACATCCCGCCGATGCGGTGCGCAACGACTGGCGTGGGCGTGCTACGCGACTAGCACGCTAGTATGCGCTGCACACTGCGGACGCGCCTCTACGAGTGGGCCGCTCCGAGCTCGCGCTTCGGCTGCAGCCCAGGACCCGCGCGATGTATTGGGGCTGCCAATAGCGCGGACGCAGCGCATACGGGGCTCACGATACGGCAACAACGCGAAGGCCACGCGCGCGCATCGCGTCTCGTGCTCGTTGGCTCTCACGCTGCCACAGTGCCAAGGCAAGGGGGATAAAAGAGGCGAAGGGAAGGGGGGAAGGTGGGGGGGAGGCGAGGGGGGGAGGGCAGAAACAGGGCGCGCGAGGGAGAGAAGAGCGCGTTCCCGTTGAGGAACGCTCCACGCTCGTCGACCGTTACCTGAGCTCGCTGTGGGGTTTGCAAATAATCAGCAAAATGCGCAAGTGGCGTTGGTATGCGCGCACCGTCCGCCTAAAGGACCCAGATCTGCACTTGAGAAAAAGAGGGCGGGGAGACGCATGCCGATCGATCGTGCGTCGAAGATGTCGATCCCGTGCTAGGGGAGGCACATTCGGTGGATGGCAGGACAGTCGAGGTTTTATGAGCCGCTGGGGACCCAAAGGGGTAGGGATATGTGTGGTGAACGCCGGCGGAGATGGTCCAGGACATTGAGTAAATAACGAACATGTTCAAATTTTCGTCAGCTAGATTACAAGTACAACAAGCCAAAGCACACACCTTTTAGTCTAGAGCACAGACAGAGCCACTTGAGGATGTAAATGAGCCGCGAAAAGCGACCATAGCGGTCGCCGACAACCGCGACGACGAGGGGAAACAGCAAGAGACGACGGTGACGTCACGTCACCGATGCCGCTTGTGGCGCGCGCTCGCTGCGCGGTCGGCAACGTATAGCGTGCGATTCACTTGCCGGCAAGGCTCGGTAAGTTGCTGGAATACTTCTAATGTATATACGAGCTGACTAGCACCTCGACTGTAATGACCTCTGACCTTCGACATGTCTGCCGACGTACCGGTTTGACGACCACGCGCCACTTTTCGACCTTTTCATCTATTCTGTATTGTTTGTGGACTTCCAGGCGTCTTTTACAGCTTTATTGTGTGCTATTACCCTATATTGATAGCTCTAGCACCTGACTGTTCTACCTCAAGATACATAGAGATCTCACGAGGCCTCACGAGTCTTCGAGTTCCGGTCAATCTCAGTATTGTCCGCCGTGATACATGATGTCAATTCCGAATCGAACTCGATGATCGAAGCAGGTTTGAAGCCATGTACCTCGTCAAGCATGTCTTCAAACATATTTCCGATTGGTCCGCGGCGCCTTGCTTGCCTACTTCGACCCACGGACGCCGCCGAGAACGACGACAAGCGCTAGTCGGAGGTCGGCCCGACTTTCCGCACGTCGACAACGACGACGCTTGAGCAGCAGCTACAACCCCCAGCCTTACAAAAACTGGTGACAGAGTGACCTGACGAGACTCGAAGCGACCAAACAACAACAACAAACAACCAGAGGCGAACACCACACGTGATCGGCACGTGCAGGGCAGTGGAGGGGAAGGAGGGGGATCCCGACGGTGTCGACGGCTGAGGAGCGCTAATCGACGAAGACGCGTGTTGTGCACACTAGTCCCAATGACCAAGTTAGCATTCCCTTCTAACTAAAGGTATAGTAAGGCGCACCTAGTCCCAATGACCAAGAGGTCGAGATGGGGAACTAGGTGCTGGTACTGTACTTATAAGTAAGGTGTGGGGGAAGCAGGTTGTAAGGCGTCAGAATGGTGCGATAAGGTGTGATACAGTATAGAGGCAGAGGCGGACGAAAGGGGAAAGCCAAAGTGGGGAGCATGTGATAAGGGTCGGATCTCGAGATAGCCGGTGGTTCTAGATGCGTAAACAGTCCAAAATAGGGGGAAAAGGAAAATGAAAAGGGACAAACAAGGGAAAATAAGGGTATACGGGCGCGTCGTGACATTACCCCCCTGCTAAGACTCATCGTCCTCGATGATCTGCGTAAAGGCCATCCTCCCAACCGAGTTCCTGGGGTGGGGCAGCTGTGAAGTTGACAATGGGCTGCCAGGGGAGGGATGCGAAGATGGACGCGTTGATTGCACGCGGGGCGCTCGGGTGCTTTTTGTGGAAAGCATTGAGTTTGCGCTTGGCGTTTGCCAGGTGAGCCGCGGGTTCCCAGCCGTTATGGCTCTCGTCGTAGCCCTTCCACTTGACGCGGTACTGGAGGACCTTGTTGCGTATACGGCTGTCAAGGATGTCCTCTACCTCGTATTCCTCCTCGCCTTCCACTTCCACCGGTTCGGGTGGCTGTGGAGTTTCGCCGTTGACATCGTTGCCCTTCCAGGGGGTCAACTTGTCGATGTGGAAGACATCGTGGATGCCCTTGTGATCGAGGGGAAGTTCGAGCCGATACGCGAGATCTCCAACCTTCTCCTTGATCGAGAAGGGGCCAAGGTAGCGAGCACCGAGCTTGCGACTGGGGACCTTGATGTTCACGTTCTTCGCATTGAGCCAGACACGGTCACCCACTTCGAAGCGTAAGGGAGGGGCGTCGCCGTGTGTATGCCGTTCCTGTTGGTGCTTCTTGGCGAGTTCCAAGGCATGAACAGCATCCGCGCGGGCCTCTTTCAGGAGCTCGATGCGCTGGTCGGCGAGAGGGCTGCGAGATTTCCTGCCGATGGGGATGTTGAAGAGCGGGAGGTACCCGTACATGATCTCGAAGGGGGAGGTACCGAGTGAGGAGTTGGGGTGCGAGTTGATGACAAACTCGGCCGCGGGGAGGTGCTCATCCCAGTCGTCCTGCCGGTGGCTGACAAACATGCGCAGATACTTCTCCACCTCCTGGTTGGCACGCTCTGTCTGACCATTCGTGGCAGGGTGGTAGGCAGTGGAGAAGTTGTACTCGATCCCAAGACGTTTGAGCAGGGCGCGCATCATGGCGGCGACAAACTGGGATCCACGGTCGCTGATGAAGCGGAGTGGGAGACCATGGAGTCGGAAAATCTCGCGGTAGTAGAGATCGGCGGCATCGCTGGCGGTGAGGTGGGTGTCGCAGGGAATGGCATGAACCTGCTTGCTGAAGTGGTCCACGCAGACAAAGATGGCATTGTATCCATGCGCCGTCGGGAGGTTTGTGATGAGGTCCACCCCGACATGTTCCCAGGGGCCGGCCGGCACCTCAAGTGGATGGGTCCCCGTCTGCGGAGTGTGGTGATGCGCCTTGCGGCGTGCACAGGCGTCACAGCCAGCGACATACTTCTCTACGAAGGAGCGCATGGTGGGCCACCAGAAGTGCGAGTCGACCAGTTGCAGAGTTCCATGGAGACCTGGGTGTCCAGCGGTGGGGAGGTCGTGGCACTGTTTGACGACCTCACATCGTAAGTCCTTGTCCGGCGGGATATAGACTCGGCCGCGGTAGTAGATCAGTCCGTTATCCTCTTCCCATTCAGCGAGTCCGTTTGTCAGCTGACGGGGCCCATTCTTGCGCAAGCTCTCCAGTCCTTCCAGGACTACTGCCTCACGTTCGCTGGCCTGGCGGATGCGATCTTCAAGCGGGTTGGCCACGAGCGTGTTGGCGGCGAGCTTGGCGAATCGCTCGGGTCCCAAGACAATCTGCTCGCGATTGTCGTCGTTGTCTGAGACACGATGGTGTGGCATGCGCGAGAGAGGGTCGGCCTGGGTGTTGGCAGCGCCGGGGCGGTGTACCATTCGGAAGTCGAAGCGGGAGAGCCAGAGGGCCCAGCGAGCTTGCCGTCGGCTAAGGTCCTGTGCCGTGCGCCAATATTCAAGATTGGAGTGGTCGGTGACGATCTCGAAGGGCTGTGGGAGACCTTCTAGAAAGCCACGCCAATCTTTGAGGGCTTCAATGATGGCGAGCATCTCGCGATCGTAGATCTCGTAGTTGCGCTCGGCCGGCTGCATGGATGCTGATCGGAATGCCACCGGGTGCCACAAATCGTCCTCCAACTTCTGCATCAGGGCGCCCCCCGTAGCGTAGCCGGAGGCATCGACCTCGATGCGTGTAGGACGATCTGGGTCCCAGAGTGCCAGTACGGGTGCGGAGATGAACGCGTCGCGTAGAGTCTCGAAGGCTGTTCGTTGGGGTGCATCCCAATGCCATTTCACGTCCTTCTTGGTTAGGTCGTTGAGTGGGCGAGCGACCTTGGAAAAGTCCTTAATGAAGCGACGGTAGAAGTTGGCGAAGCCTAAGAATCCGCGAAGATCACGTAGGTTCTTGGGAGACGGCCAGTCACGTACTGCGGCAACCTTGACAGGGTCCATGCGGACTTCGCCTTCCCGAATGACGAGACCCAGGTACTCGATCTCCTCGCGCTCGAATTCGCACTTTTCCGGGCGCAGGTATAGGTCGTGCTTCCGCAGCCGGTCGAGTACTTCACGGACTACGGTGCGGTGGTCCTCGAGCGTCTTGCTGAAGATGAGAATGTCGTCCAGGTAGACTGCGACCTTCCCTGCGGCGATTAAGTCGGAGAAGATGGAGTTCATGAGCGCCTGGAAGGTTGCCGGGGAGTTGGTGAGGCCAAAGAACATCACGAGGGGCTCGAAGAGTCCGCGGTTGGTAGAGAACGCGGCCTTCCACTCGTCACCGGTCTTGATGCGTACATTGTTGTATCCCCAGCGTACGTCAAACTTGGTGAAGTACTTGGCGCCTTGGAGGCGACTAACAATGTCGGCGACGAGGGGGAGTGGGTAGCGGTTCTTGACGGTGAACTCGTTCAGCTTGCGGTAGTCCTGAACGAAGCGGAGCTTGCCATCCTTCTTCTTGACGAAGAAGACCGGTGAAGACAACGGGGACTTGGAGGGGCGGATGTAGCCTTTACGAAGATTCTCCTCCAGGAAGCGATCGAGTTCTTCCTGTTCGTTGCGCGACATAGGGTAGATCTTGGTGCGCATCGTTGCGGGAGCGCCGGGTACCAGATCAATAGCGTGGTCCCATGCTTTGTGAGCAGGCAGGCGTTCAGACTCGGTCTCAGAGAAGACGTGAGCGTAGTCGCGGTAGGCTTCCGGCACCATCTCCTCGAAGGTGCGCACTGGCTTGTCCTTGTTTGCTGCTTCAGCCAGCTGCTGAGAGTACGTGAATCCGGCGGCACACCAGACTTCCTCCTTGGAATCCTCCAAGACGCCTGCTCGAACCCAGGCGCGGCGTGTGGCGCGGTTCGCGCGAAGACGGCACAGCGGTGGCTCCTCTTCCTCCTCTGGCATTGTAAAGGGCAGAGGTGGGGAGGGCTCCGGGGCGGTGTCCGTGGCTGCGGAGTCCAGCACAGCGGGCGAGGGGGTGTCAGACATGGCTGCATGTGCAGAGTTGACTTGGGCCCGTAGGGCTGCGTCATCGCCAACATATTCGAGGAGGGCGCCGTGGGCTGGTTCGTCCGTAGGACCAGGGGGTGTGTCGTCTTCTTCAATCACCTCGACTGGCGGGGGGCGCGGCCGGGGAATCTGGAATTCACCCTTCCGCCAGTCGATGGAAGGATTCACTCGTCGAAGCCAGGGAAGTCCGAGAATAACGCTCTCTCCTCCTAGGTCGGTGATGAGAAAGTCGACGTAGCCCGTCCAGCCGTCGAGGGTCATGCGTAGGCGGGAGAAGTGTGTGATACTGCCAGCGGTATTCAGGGTTCCATCGATGTTGTAGACAGCAATGGGGTGACGAAGGGGGAAGGAGCGGATGCGTAGGCGCTGGACGAACTTCCTATCCAGGAAGGGCGACGTGGCACCAGAGTCAATCATGGCCGCGATATCCGTACTGCGATTGAGTCCACCGAGCGTCACTCTGATGCGGAAATGAGATGAAGAAGGATCTATTTCGCGCGAGGAATACAGAGTCGTGACGTAAGTGGAATCATAAGCGGAGGTGGAGTGCATACAGTACGGAGGCAGGGGTGCAGACGCTGCGGCGTTGGCGCGCACCCGTTCTAAAAACTCTGAGCCAGCTGTTCGAGAAGACGTCCTTGGGCGGCAAGCGCCTGCGTGAGCTGTGCGACGGAGGCGCGGATGTCGACGGCCTCGCCGGCAGGCTGCTGCGGCTGCGGCGGTCCTCGGGTATGTCGGCGGCGGGGCGTTGTCCTCGTCGAAGAGCGAGCCCGGGGTGTCAGTTGCAGCAACGCGCTGCTGCCGCTGCTGACCACCGCGGTTGCGTTCCAGTCCCATGTAGCGGTCCTGGCAGACTCCCTGCATGTGCCCGATGCGGCCACAGAAGTCGCACTTCCGGTCCTTGTGGGGACATGCTGCCTTTGAGTGGTTCTTGCTGCCGCACCCGAAGCACAGCCCGATCATGGCGCGCAGGAAGTCGAAGCGAGTGCGACCGTTGCCGGTGGTACGGGGGGCGGGGCGCGTAGCAGTTCGCGTGGCGTCCACATCCATGGCGTAGGGGTCCGGCGCACTCTGAGCGCGGCCAACGGGGCCCTGCCTGTCCTCGGTCTTCTCTCCACGCTCCAGATAATCGATCGCCGTGGCGCGCTCGATGAGGTCGGCGAGGTCCTTGGGTTCACCCTTGGCAACATGCATGCTCAAGAGCAGGCGCCGGATGGACTTCGGGAGCTTCTGCTTGAAGCGCTCCATGAGATCGGTGTTGGAGTAGCCAGAGCGCTCGCCAAGTTCCTTGAAGTCCGCAGCGAAACCTGGCACCGCACGACCGTCCATCTGAAGGGCCTTCAGCTGGTTGCGGGCCTCGATGGCCTCGTCGGCGGCAACAAAGCGATTCTTGAAGGCGGTACAGAGCTTGGACCAGTCACCGTCGAAGGGGGCCTTGTTGGCAACGAGGTCCTTGAAGGCGGAGTTGGCGAATGAGCTGGCGTCGCCCTCGAGGAGAGTGAGGAAGGAGGTGATCCAGGCTGCCTCGTCCTTCTGCCCATTCGGGTTCAGGCCCGGTTGCTTGCTGGCCCAGACAGCGAAGTGGTTCAGGAACTTGCGCGCGTCCTCCTTGGAGGTGCCGCGATACGCGGCTGGCTTCGTGACAGTCTTGTCCTCCCGCCCGGCCGAACCACGATTCGTGTTACTGACCAGCTGGTTAAGCGAGTTGGTTGTGTTCATCATGTTCGTCAACAGACTGTTCACTTGATCCGGAGTCAGACTCGTCATCGTCGCTGGATTCGGGGGCGAGCTGGCGGTGGAATGCGGGAGCGGGGGTATCGGTGTGAGCGAGGTGGTTACGGAACTGGGCGCGACGGCGGAGGCAGTCGCGGAGGCGGAAGCGGGCGTGGCGGTAGTTTCCTCGGGCCTCGACGTAGTCGGCACGGAGGCGGAGATGAGTGGCGCGCTTAATGTGGTAGGGGCCGTGGACGTGAACGGAGAGGCTGACAACGGCCTGATGGGTGCGGAGATAGTAGAATTCTGCTCGGCGGAGACGACGGATGTACTCCCGGGATAGTTGGCTGTGGAGTTCGTAGAGGGCTGCGGGGGTAATGGGGTGGGCGCAGTAGGTGCAGTCGGCCATTCAGCGGGTTCGGGTTCTTCGTCTGGAGTTTGCGGGCGGTCCTCGCGTGTCTGCGCAAAGGATTCGGATGCGGGTGTCTGGGCGCGGGATGGGGCGAGCGATACGGGGCGGCTGCTGAGGGTTCGTCCAATACGCTGGGTGACGACGGGTGCGGGGATAGTGGGGCTGAAGGTGACTGGGTGTCCTCCTTCAAAAGAGACGGTGACGGTGGACTGGATGGAGCGGGCGAGGCGGTGGGGGCAGTCGGTGTAGGGGTCGCACCAGTGGATGAACGATTGCTCGTCGGAGAAGTAGGCGGTATCGCCGTCAGGGTCCTGGCCGTGTAGGCGACCTAGGCAGCGGGCGGACGGAGGTTCTTCAGGTGAAGGAGTACCAGATGGGGCACGGAAGGCCGTTGTGGGCGAAGCGTGGCCTGCAGGGGCGACCAAGGGGTGGACGCCGGTGCAGTGAGAGATCTCGACCTAATGACCTGACGAGACTCGAAGCGACCAAACAACAACAACAAACAACCAGAGGCGAACACCACACGTGATCGGCACGTGCAGGGCAGTGGAGGGGAAGGAGGGGGATCCCGACGGTGTCGACGGCTGAGGAGCGCTAATCGACGAAGACGCGTGTTGTGCACACTAGTCCCAATGACCAAGTTAGCATTCCCTTCTAACTAAAGGTATAGTAAGGCGCACCTAGTCCCAATGACCAAGAGGTCGAGATGGGGAACTAGGTGCTGGTACTGTACTTATAAGTAAGGTGTGGGGGAAGCAGGTTGTAAGGCGTCAGAATGGTGCGATAAGGTGTGATACAGTATAGAGGCAGAGGCGGACGAAAGGGGAAAGCCAAAGTGGGGAGCATGTGATAAGGGTCGGATCTCGAGATAGCCGGTGGTTCTAGATGCGTAAACAGTCCAAAATAGGGGGAAAAGGAAAATGAAAAGGGACAAACAAGGGAAAATAAGGGTATACGGGCGCGTCGTGACACAGAGCTCATATACAATTCTACACTTGTACAGAGTGTTGGATTGAATGGGCCAAAACAAAGGACAGAGTGTAGCACGAGCTTCAGCACCCAGCGGGAGCACGCTGCGGTCGCATACCCAGCGCGTGGGCACCGTCGAGCTCAAAAAGCAGGCCCGTACCTTTGAGCAACATTATTCCCCCAATTTATGTACCTCTTTGTACCTAGATGAGGGACATTCATGCTGTAAGACCCTATGCCAGGAAGGCTATTCAAACCATCAGTTTTCATTGTCTTCACTCAATATGATATGCAGAAGTATATTATAGGGTATAGTATGGATATAACATAGTAGCACCGCCGTCGTCGCTTGCACAAGCGACCGCGGCGCAGCGCCCGCTACGACAAAGTCGAACATTGATCGACTGGTATCACGTGATCGTGCTGATTCAGCACGTGAGGTTTTGCGATGTCGCCGCGCTGCGTGCGATGTTCGGGCGTCGGCTGGGGATGCGCTGGAGCGCGGGAGGGGGAGGACGGGGCGTGTAGGATGTAGGTATGAGGATGAGAGAATGGTGTCGTGGCCGCATCGTGGACGCGATCGTCGGCGATATCGACGGTGAAATTTTCGAGACCGACGTCGGCGACGGAGTTGACGATTGCCGGTGGGTGCAGGGACTCGGGAGCATTGTGGAGGTAAGAGGGAAGCACGTAGGGCGTGACAGAAGCGCGGGAGGCTGGATCGACACCGTTGATGGGAGACAGGAGATCGGCAGCGGTGGCGGCGCGGGACAAGGAGCGATCGGCAGTGACCTCGACGGCGTGGCGCACAGGGCACGCGACATGTGATGCTGTGCAGAGAGAAGGTGTTGGATGCGATGAGGGTCATGGTGGAAGGCGGCGGAGGAAGCGGTGAATGACGCTGGGCGACGCGCCGTGAACCGCCCCGCAACGAGCGCGGCAGCGAGCGCCGCACGCGCCGAGTGTGCTGGGTGCACGTGGCGCGGCGTATCGGGAGAGCCGATCCGGGTGGCGCGCAGATATCAGCAATTAATGAATAACCTAGGTCTACGTAGGTACAAACCCCCATCAATATACAGCTGTATTACCCCGAAAAGGATATGGGCCACAATGGAATACAGACCAGTCGACACAAGCCTGTACAGCAGGGGAGTATTGGAATACGACCCCCTGCGGGGATAGGGTCGTATTGACTTATTGGTAGGGACACCCCTCACTGGAGAGAGAGCACGATCAGACTTTCATTGCTTGTCCCTGGACAGGGACTGGTCAGCGAGGATATGATTTTGCGACATGATGGCGTACATACATACCGGGTTTGATACCAAAGACGACGCTTCTATGCGTTGGAGGAGGGAAGGAAGTCGAGGATCATCACCTTGCGCGGCCCTTGCGCGCTAGCATAGCACAACCTGCCACTGGAGGGGCACATACTCCAGGTGCGCAGACTTGCACGATAAGACGTATGCACGGCATGCATAGGTATGGCAGCACAAGCCAGCTGGCGTCCGCCGCCGTATGCGAGGGCCATGACCTGGTGAGGGGCGTTTTGATATAGGCAGACAGCACCGTTACCGTCGCACGGGTCCAGGCCCGGCAGGTACGCCCCCATGTTGCAGAGGTCCTCGAACGCAGGATCGTCCTCGAAGCCAAGCTTAGTGCCGACGTAACCGCGTTCGACGTAGCGCACCTCGGGCTCGGTCTCGGCATTCTGTACGACATTGTAGCGAGTGATGCCCTCCGAGAGCGAGAACTGTTCCAGCGTCTTGGATATGGTCTGCGCCGCCTGCGCGAGGTGCCATGGTCGTGGCGATGTCCAGATAGCAAGGTCCCTTGCCAGCCGAGACACCTGGCAAGGCTCCAGCAAGCTTCGTCTCCAGCTTTCCATCGAGTCCGCTGGGCGAAACTCGGGAATACGATACGTGAGAATCGCGCTGTCGTGCGCGCATACGACGTAGTCCGGAGTTACGTGAACCTGGTCGGCTGTGAGTGAGTACTAGAATAGTGCCGCGGAACACATGGATACAGATGCATGCGACACGTACTGCCTGAATTCTCGTTAATTCGGACAATTCGCCGACTGCATAGGAAGGCCAGTAGGCGACGCTGGCATGGTTGTACCTCCATATAAAGATCTCGGACTTGGTTGAAACCACCGTGATAGCGTCGTCGACCTTGCGGACGGTAAAACTTGATGTCAATGCGTCTCGGGGAATTTGCAGGCATGATAACACTCGTACGTCGACGTTCCACGCAGAGGCGCCGTTGTCGTCGCTCCCAGGCTGAGAAGCGACATGTCAGAGAGTAGTGCGGTGCGGGATCAATGTCCGACACTCACAGCTTCCGTGAATCTAGCTCGCAACACAAATAGTTTCCAGTATTTATGACCGCTGATATCTCGTCAGTCTCCGGCTCGCTCGAGCCCGATGCTAAGGCTCACCCTTCGCCCTCCGCGTCGCACTGCTGCTGCATAGTAAACAGAAGAGACATCGCGTCTTCAGACTGATGACAATCATTCAGCCAGACACGGTCGTCGTCTTCCGAAGCGGGTATGCCGAGTAGCTCTCGAGTGTTCGCCCAGTACAGCTGCCTCCGTCGGGATGGGATCTTCTCCGGAACACTGTAGAGCCAGGAACCGAGGTCCCAGATATGTATGTGTCTCTTTGACTGCGCGACCATGAATCGACCGCCGGGAACGAGCCAGACCCTGCGGAACCCATCATCTGGTGCCAGACAAGGGACCCCGTGCGGTGCCTTTAGACTGACAGCGCGCGCTGTGACGGAGGACAGAAGGTCGTACGGGCGTCCATCAGCGAGTAATCGCATGAACCTGCGCGGAGCCGTCGCAATGCGATCGAGTTGACAGACATCCATCGCCGGTAGCTCGAACGTGGGCTCAAAGACATTGCTTTCGTAGCATATCCGGCGCGCTGCAGAGAGCCAGACCTCCTTCAACTTCGTGATAACGTGCATCGGGCGGCATGTCTGCAAAGATGAGTGGCGTCAGAGCCTGGGATACGCGCCGGAGGGCATCGCGCGACGCACCTCACTGACAGCCCTGATATCGTAGGGGTGGAGAGACCCAGCGATCCTTGCTAGAAGTTCAGATGGGAGATCGAGCAGCTGGCATGACTCGCGCTCGCCGGACATGGTGGTCGATCGCATGCATCATCCAGGTTCTCACAACCATAAATATGTTCGTCGGATGTGTGGACCGGTCTGCATCTCACGCCACTTAATCCCTTTCGTTCACTTCGGCCCAGACCATGTACGCCCATGGAATATACCACCGTACTCACTACGGCGTTTGAGTCATACCGCGGACTGCGTCGCGCGCTGGCGGACATATGCGAGTTCCGTACTATTCACGGAGCGCGCCAAAGCGGCCAAGGAGCCCCTCGAGCACGTCAGCGAACCGACTGAACTTTTGCGTGAGTGATGCCGCACTGCTCACCTGCTTTTCTATATCGGCTGACCGTTACTACACCTCCGCTCATTCGCCCTCCTCGTCGCGCATTCGCCACATCTTGGACGGGGGCGCGCAGTTTCGGACGACGAGGAAAATACGGGTGACGAGCCTCGAAGAAGGGACGAGCGACGAAGAGGAAGCCATTGGTCAAAGATGACGAGACTGAGACGGCGGTAAAGGCGGCAAAACGCGCGGGTGGGACTACTAGGGAGCCTGCAGGCACCCTGTTCGAGTGAATGGTTCTGTCTGTTTAAGAGAACGGTCAGATCTGTTCAGGTGAACGATCAGAATCGGCGTGACGGTGAATCAGAATAGAACACGACGCACCACCTCGAGAGTCACTCATTTGTACTCCTGTAGATCCTGCGCGGAGTGTGAGGAGAAAGGCGGACTGTAGATGAAGAGGGAGATAAACTGTTACATATTGGTCACATATTATTGTTCGTCGGTAGCCGAAGACAAGATGCTCGAGCTATTGAGACACGGCACGTAGCCTAATCGAGCGTCTTTGGAGACTAGCCGTGCACGGTAGACGGGATGAGGCATAAACGGAGTCAGAGAAGGTGGCGGCGGCTAACGGTGGGTGCGATTTCCGGCGACGGCAACGAGGAGCGCGGGAGACGGGGCAGAGAACGAGACGGGCCCGGGGTGATGCACAAGATATACCAGAGCCCGCGTCAATCTGTACAATCAATCAGCAAAAGTAAGACTTGCGGTACGACATACGCACCGATCTGAGGTCAAATAGGCCTTTTCGGGGTCTGTGGCCACTGACACATCCTCACGCGCCAGGGCGGTCCAGAAAGTCGCGACATGTCAACGTATATGGGTTCACTGACCTCGAATAGCACACAGCCTGCCACTCGCAGGGCACATACTGCAATTGTGAAATATGCGTTAACGGGAGACTCACGACTCACGCGTAACGGGAGACTCACGCGTAACGGGAGACTCACGCGTAACGGGAAGACTCACGCGTATCGAGTGTGTACTGTATGTGAAACGAGTCGGATGGCGGGAGAGTGAGTGAAAACCGGAACGGCGGGAGGTGGAGATGTGTAACGGGGATGGCGGGAGGTGGAGATGTGTAATGGGGATGGTGGGAGAGCGACTCATCTCACTCTGAGTGAGATGTGTAACTGCTAATGGGGATATGGCGAGAGAGTGAGATGTGTAACTGCTAACGGGGACGGCGGGAGATCAGAGGGGACGGCGGGAGATCAGAGGGGACGGCGGGAGATCAGAGGGAACGGCGGGAGATCAGAGGGAAACGGCAGGCTTGGAACTTGGAGGTCAAGTCGATGGAGAAGTTGATGAAGGGGGACATGTATGTCGATGAAGGGGGACATGTATGTCGATGAAGGGGGACATGTATGTCGATGAAGGGGACAGTGGCAAGTGAAGTGCGTACAGGAATCGAAGTGCGTACAGGAATCGAAGTGCGTACAGGAATCGAAGTGCGTGACGTAGGTACGGACGAGAGGCAGCACGGAATGCAGGAAGGGATGAGACGCGACATGTGACGGGACCCGAGGGAAATGGAAGGGGACGAGGGCAAAGGGAACGCGGACCAAAGATAGATCACATGTACGTAGTCGATAAGATAATCTACACGCCGTCGATAAGATAATCTACACGCAGTCGATAAGGTTGGAGATCGAAGTGTATGTACGGTAGTGTTGGAGGTCGATGAAGTGGGACTGGACCGGGACAGGCAAGTTGATGGACCGGGACAGGCAAGTCGATGGACCGGGACAGGCACGATGGACCGGGCCATGCAAGTCAATGGACCGGGACAGGCAAGTCGATGAGCTGGAACATAGATGGTACATGGCGTCGTCCATGGACATGAAAATCCACAATACAAATGGGTCTAGCTACGAACAACAGTCAGCAACGGTCTTCCGGCACGATAGCAACGCGCTCCCTCGCACGAGAGCAACGCTCTTCCGGCACGAGAGCAACGCTCTTCCGGCACGAGAGCAACGCGCTCCCACGCACGAGAGCAAGTCCACGCACCTCCCCCTTCTCCCCCTTCACCCGCTTCCTCCTCACCTCCTCATTCATTCACCTGCCCCCTTCATTCACCGCCGTCTTCACCCTACCGCCTCGCCACCCGCTTCCGCTCCCTACCCACCCAATCACCGCCCCCTACCCACCCAATCACCGCCCCCTAGCCACCCGCTTCCTCTCCCTCCCGCCCTCCTCCGCGTCCATCACGACGTCCATCACGACGTCCCGATCGCGTAGGATGGTGAGGGTGTCCCGATCGCGCAGGACGTTGAGGGTGTCGCGATCGCGCATGAGGGTGTCCCGATCGCGCACAACGACATCTCGATCCCGCACAACGAGCTCCCGATCGCGCAGGTCGCGCACAACGAGCTCCCGATCGCGCAGGTCGCGCACAACGACATCCCTATCCCGCACAACGAGCTCCCGATCCCGCCGCGGCCGGCGGCGGGTTGCACTTGTCTGCCTTGTACGAGTCGAGGTGTCGAACACCGCGGTGCGCGAGCCGTCGAACGATGTGCGAGTCGAGGCGTCGAGTAGTGTGCGAGTTGCATTGTCAAGCAACATGCTGTCCTCGCAGGGTTCGTCAAGCATCATCATGACCGCATGCCGCCTCTTCGCGCCGATCGAGGGTTGGGGGAGCAGCGGTTGGGGGAGCAGCGGTTGTGGGATAGGTTGGGGCGCGGCGGGAAATGCGACGAAGGGGAAGGGGTCTGCGACGAAGGGGAAGGGGTCCGCGGATGATGGCGTTGTCGGGGAGGTTGGGGCTGTCGTGGGAGTTTGTATAGGTGCATCGGGCTTGAAGCGCGTCTCCTCCCGGTGCTGGTCTGAGTGTCGTTGCTGAACGGGCAACTGTTGCAGCGCGCGCGCCGGCGCTGTATGTGCTGGCGCCTGCGGGGATGCTGTATGTATCGGCTAGATGGCGAACGATAAGCGAACGTCGAGGGCGAAAAAAAAACCCACGCACCCTGCGCCCTGCATCCTCCGCCCGAGTCTTGCGCCCCGCATCCTCCGCCCGAGTCTTGCGTCCCGCATCCTCCCGCGTCCTGCGCCCCTCGTCCTCCCGAAACTTCCGCCCCTCATCCTCCGCCTCCTCCTCCTCGCGCGCTTTGAGGGCCTCGAGGCGGGCCTCGATCCAGTCCATCACGCGGCCGACGTTCATGGCCGAGTGGGCGTCCGTGTCGGCGGAGTGGGCGTCCGGGTCGGCAGAGACGCCGTGTTCGATCATGCGGAGGAGGTCGTGGCAGGCTGCGGCGTAGCCGTTGTCGTAGGCGCGGGCGGACGCGGCGCGGGAGGAGCGGTAGAAGTTGGTGATGCTGAGGGCGGCGGCTGTGGAGGGCGGGGTGTCAGCGAGTGTGGGAGGGGTGTCAGCGGGCGTTCTGGGTACGTGGCGGGGGTATGATGGACGTTGGGGAGGGTATTGAGAACGTTGCAGAGGGTATGATGGTTGGGCGGGCGGGCACGATGGATGTGGCGCGCATGGCGGATGGGGAGGGGCAGCAGAGCACGATGGGCAGGGTCCCAAGCATGCAAGCGAGAGTCGACCTCGCGCCAGCGCTCTTCGTGAGTTGACTAGCGCCCGCGATCTTCGTGAGTTGACTAGCGCTCTGCTGGGCCCCGTCCTCCTGCATGAGCCCATGCGATCACCTCCTCCTCGCACAATCCAATGCGATCGCCTCCTCCTCAGACACTCCCAAGCTCCTCGCACACTCCCAAGCTCCGTGCAGACTTTCCCAAAGCTCTCCAGAAGTCTGTGGTCTGTGCAAACAACAAGAAAGCCCACGCACCCTTAAAGTCATTCATCAGCGCCTGGTCCGCGCCCTGGTTCGCGGACGGCAGCGAGCTGGCGAGGGTGTTGAGGGACTCCATGGCGTCCGAGTACGACTATTGGCGTCTGTGGGCAACTGTCCTGATCTTGAGGTCCGTCTTGATCTTGAGGTTCGTCTTGATCTTGAAGTCCGTCTCGATCTTGAAATCCGTCGAGAGCGTGTACGACGACGATGAGAGCGTGTACGACGACGATGAGAGCGTGCACGACGACGCTGATAGCACTTGATGAACGTTCCGGAAGAAAGATTGCGGATGGCTGACTGGCGGGGGCGTGGGAACCTCGGCGCGCGCGCGCGTGGCGTCAATCCCGCGCCTGTTTCCCACGCCCCCGCTTCGCCTCACCCCCCTGCCACTTCGCCTCACCCCTGCCACTTCGCCTCACCCCGCCACTTCGCCTCACCCCCGCCACTTCGCCTCGCGATTTCCTCTGGACTCGCGATATCCTCTTGACTCGAGAATTCGCCGGTCGATTCAGCCGTAAAACTCACGACACCGTTCTTTCACCACCCTAATAATGGTCTTCGCGCATGCAATCAATCGTCGTGCATAAGTCACTACTACATCTCTCATGGTCTCCAAACTACATCTCTCATGGTCTCCGGACATACCTCTCATCAACCTCTCATGGCCCTCTCGGGACATGAGCTCGACTTGTGCGCGTTGAAATGAGCTTAACGTGTGCGCGTTGAAATGACCTCAACGTGTGCGCGTTGAAATGACCTCAGCAACTTGTGCGCGTTGAAATGATTTAACTTGTTTATTCCCAGGATGAGCGACTTACTTTATCATTCTCTGCAGCGCCTTCATTCAACATCTCTGCAGCACCGACTTCATTCATCTCTGCAGCACTGATTCATTCATCTCCGCAGCGCCTTCATTCAACATCTCTGCAGCGCCTTCATTCAACATCTCTGCAGCACCGACTTTATCATTCTTCGCACCGACTTTATCATTCTCCATAGCGCCTTCATTCTTCTCCATAGCGCCTTTGAATTTTGATGCCAGACGCGTTGACGCGCCTTCTCGGACGCCTCGACCCGCCTTCTCAGACGCCTCGATGGCCCTCGAAGACGCCCGCCTCGTCCGCGAAGAAGACGCCTCGCCAAGCCGTCCTCTTCGACGCTCGCCTCCGAGTCCTCTTCGACGTTCGCCTAGTCGTCCTAGAAGACGCTGGCCTTGTCCCCGAAGACGCTGGCCTTGTCCTCGAAGCAGACGCTCGACAGTCCTCTCGACTCCTTTGCCGGCGGTCCTCTTGACTCCGCTCGCCGGTGGTCCTCTCGACTCGTCCTCGAAGGAGCTCGACCCACCTTCTCAGACGCTCACCTCGTCCTCTCGAAGAAGACGCGTCGACCTTGTCCTTGAAGGAGCTCGCTCGCCTCGAGTCCGACTCGAAGGAGACGCTCGTCTCGACGACGCTCCAAGAAGGAGACGACCTCAAAGATGACGCTCGACGGCGGTCCTTATTGAAGACGGTGCGTTAATGTACTATGGGCGTGTGTGAATGCTGATGCGTGCGTGTGAGAGAAAGGGGCGTGAGAATGATGCAGTCCAGATGAGTCAGAGTCGCACCCGGGGACGTGTGTGGCCTGCGGTCGACCACCATGTCCAGCGAGTGCGGGATCATGTCCAGCGAACGCGAGACCGTGTCCAGCGAGCCCAAGTCATGCCAGCTGCTCAATCTGCCCTCTGAACTTCTGGTAAAAATCATTGGGAATCTCCACCCCGACGACATAAAGGCTATCGGCAAGGTGCGTCGTGCAGTGCTCTTCTAATGCCCCTCGTCTGGACTGCGCTCGATCCAGAATTAACAATGCTGACGACCGCCGCTTGATTCATCAGGCATGCCGCCTCATTCACGCGATCACGGCGCTCAAGGAGGTGTGGCTGTCTGCAACACGCAGGATCTGCTCAGAGCATAATATCTTCGAGCCATCATTCGAGCTCCCCGCAATGAACATCCGCCAACTCGACCGCATCGCCAGCGCTCCGCGCCGTTTCAGAAGCTTGCTCGCGGCCGGCGTCCCGTACCGCCATCTGCGGCCCGTGACGACGCGCGATACCGAGTTATTAGAACCACGCGGCGACCCTCCCGTCTCCCCAAATGACGGGTTCCGGACGGTATGCCTCGTACCCGGCGGTCGGTTTGTGGTCGCGCAGTCCACGGAACATCTGCACATCTGGGATCTCGGGTCTTGGATCCACGCTGCTCCAAAGAAGATCCCATCTCGACGGAGACAACTGTATTGGGCGCGTCTGACAGACCTGCTCGGCGACCTCCCCCAGGATATGCTCCGTCGCACGATATGGCTGAATGACTGTCATCCGGCCGAAGATCCGACGTCGTTGATCTTCACTGTGCGACATCAGTTCTACTCGGATGTGGAAGGGTGAGTCTCACTCTTGAATATATCAATCGAGCTGTGAGACCGTGTCAACTGATATATTCATTAGTGAATACGAGCGGACACTCTTTGTGTTGCGTGCGAAATTCACGGAAGCTGTGCGTGCCAAGATCCCCGATCCGTTGTTGTGCTGTTCGCCAATCTTTACAGGCTGGGAGTGGAGATGACGGCGCCTCTACATGGACCGTCGACGTTCGGGTGGTGTCACGTCTGCAAATTCCTCCGGACCGGTTGAAATGTCCAGGACCCGATGACATCGTGGTACGCAAGGTCGACGACTCTATCGCCGTGGTCGCAGCAAAATCCGAGATTTTGATATGGAAGTACAACGACGCCAGCATCGCACACTTGCCTTCTTACACACCCGGCAAACAGTCCGGATTTGCAAGAATCCTAGCGGTACGTTTTCGCAGTGGTCAACTATCCGTGTTGGCAAGCATGCAATGAGTCTTCAGTCGAGTTCACTGACTGTCGGACAGGTCTACGTAACGTCGGACTACGTCGTATGCGCGCACGAGAGAGTGATCCTCACTTATCGTGTTCCCGAATTTCGACCTGTAGATTCGGCGGAGAGCTGGAGCCAACACGTGATTGCGCCCTGCAGGGTGGTACAGCTGGACAAGGGCAACGCCGCATGGATGTCGCCACGACCATGGCACCTCGCGCAGCCAAAGCGAGTCATCTCCAGGACATTGGACCACTTTTCGGAGAACGAAGGCATCGACCGCTACCACATCGTACAGAACGCCGTCCACTCCGAGCCTCCCGAGGTGCGCTTCGTGGAACGCGGCTATGTCAGCGCCAAGCTGGACTTCGAGAACGATGGCATGTTCAAGGAGGTCTGTTCTAGCTTGGGAGAGTACAATTGGGTTCCGAGGCTGGACCCGGTGGATGGAGACGGTGCTGTTTGCACATATCGGCCCTACGCCAACGTTCTGGTGATGATCGCGTACGGCGGCGGACGCGGGGTTGGGAGTGCGACGTATGCACTGCGTCATTCGGATCTTCGAGCTTGGAGTATGTGCCCTGCGAGTGGCAGGCTGTGCTATTCGAGGTCAGTGGACCCATATACGTTGACATGTCGCGACTTCCTGGACCGCCCCGGCGCGTGAAGATGTGTCAGTGGCCACAGACCCCGAAGAGGCCTCTTTGACCTCAGACTGGTGTGTATGTCGTACCGCAAGTCTTGCTTTCGCTAATTGATTGTATAGATTGACGCGGGCTCTGGGTATATCTTGTGCACCGCCCCGTCTCGTTCTCTGCCCCGTCTCTCAGTGCGCTCCTCGTTGCCACCGTTAGCCGCCGCCGCCGCCTTTAACTCCGTTCTGGTTTCATCCCGTCTACCGTGCACGGCTAGTCTTCAAAGACGCTCGAATAGGCTCTACGTGCCGTGTCTCAATAGCTCGAGCATCTTGTCTTTGGCTACCGACAAACAATGATATGTGACCTTTTAACCTCTTTCTCATGTGCAGCTCACACGGATTCCCGGCCCAATACTACATGCTTCGTCGTTCTTCCCCGCTCTTACATTGCCCGTGTTTCTTTTCCGTTCCCGATGTCCTTATCCCGTTCCGATGTCTTTACCTCGTCCCCCCTCCCTTCCTAGCCTATCTGCCCCGCCTTCCTAACCCATATCCAATCCTAGCCCATCGCCCCAAAGACCACATCCCCCTTCCACACACAATACACGTCTATCGAGTCCATCGCGTCCTCGACCTCGTCCACTGGGCACTCGATATGCACGCACATGCTGACCCACCGGCCGACGTACCCACAGATGCACTCCCGCGTCAGTCCGCCTGGGCCACAATTCTCGATCGCGCAGGTGCTGGCGCAGGCTGCGTCGTCGATTATTTTGGCAACAGTGCCAGCACGATGGATTTTGGTAAAGGGGATATGAGATGATGGGCGCGAAGAGGCGAGGATATCCAAGGCAGCGAAGTCACCGCCGGCGATGTTTGAGGTTCAGGTGAGCCAGTCTTAGCCCGACTATATAAACGGTATACTTACGGGAGAGCGCAGGCGGACCGTCGACGGACTTCTCACGGCGCGCGACGACGAGGACGGTGAGGACGGCAATGGCGAAGGAGGCTACGAGACGCACGGTGAGTTGTTGTGGCAAGGACGACAGGGCTCAGTGGCTGCTCAAAACGCTGCTGCGCTTTATGATACTGATGTGCACCTAAGTAGTCTCTAGATCGTGACAGCGGCGCTTGCGCGTGGCGCGGCGAAGGTGGGCGAAAGGGTGGGACCTTCTCAACGAAGACGCCTCCATCTGCGCGTGACACCGTGTCATCACATTTTATGAGGTACGAGCGCGGCGGAAACGGTGATATGCGAGCGGGAACAGTGATATGCGACCACTCATCTGATGTCTCCTCTACAGTCAGCGCAAGTCTACAGTTGTACGAAAATGAACATCAAAAGCGGTACGTCAGGTCCAGGTCCGACTCATCCCCTCGCGCTCTGATCGTTCACTTGAACAGGATGCCGACGGGCCACCCAGTTCCCTCCGCGCGCTTCGCCGCCTCTTCCTCCGTTTCTTCGTCCTCGCCAGCCCGTCCTTCCTCTTCGTCGCTCGTACCTTCCTCATCATCCAACTCGTTCTCGCCATCCGATCCGTACTCGTCAACCTTGCTGTCCGCCTCGTCCTCCGAGTCATCCGAATCATACCCTTCGCTCGACTCCTTCGCCGAATTATCATCGCCATCAAAGCTCGTAGCCGCACCCATCTTACTACCCGACTCCAATGCCGCCGTCCACGCCGCATCCGGCGACCACGCGCAATACGCCTTCATCGACTCGTCCGCCGCCGCTTTCTCGCTCTTCTTGCAGTCGATGCGCACGCACATGCTGACGAAGCGGCCGAGGTAGACGGAGCAGAGGCAGTCCGGCGTAGCGCCGATGTTGCCACACATGTCGACTGCGCAGGAGTGGGCACAGGCTGGGTGGGTGGTGATGCGCGAGTGGGTGATCGATGAGAGGACAAGGGTCGCGGTTGAATGATGAGGGGTTTCGATGGATGTTGGGGGATTATGGGAGGAAAAATGGTGGGAGGAAGAACGATGGGAGGAAGAATGACATGGTGGGAGGAACAATGGTGGGCGGAAGAATGACACGGTGAGCAAGGTCATCGCATGACGCGGGGGAACATCCACTCACATGTCAGCTCAGGACGCCCCAGCGCAGGCTCAGACAGCCTCGACGACCCGGCAAGCTCGGATTCCTCCGACGATAGCTCAGACTCCTCCGACGATAGCTCGAGCGGTTCGGTCGAGGAGTCGGGAGACTCCGCCGCGTCGAGCCGCTCTGGCGACATCCCGTACCACTCCTCCACCGTCTTGAAGCGCTTGGGAGACGCCTCGAAGCGCTCGGGGAACGTCTCGATATGCTCGGGGAACGTCTCGACCCGCTCCGACGACCTCTCGAATCCCTCGGGCGATACCTCGCGGTCCGTCGGCCGCTGATAGCGATACGGGCTCGCCGTAGCGAGACCACCGAGAGCGAGCAGGACGAGTACCTTCAGCTGCATGAGGTGACTGGGTTGAGCGGTGAGACGAAGGAGTGAGTGCACCACCTTTTGACGACTTACAGCTTCTTATAATAATCTCGGCTTAGGATGGGGTAAACGCGTTGATGCGAAGCGTGCAGAGCAGGGCGGCGCGAAGCTCTGAAGGTGGGGGATACCTGCAAGGCAATGCAGCGGATCACGAAGTGACTGCGCCTGAACCCGTGCAATGAGGTACGAGACGCACCTGCAGTGTGGTACGAGGGCGGGAATGACGGGGTCGCATTCCTATACAGATACACGCTAAAGCCGCCATTCTCGTCTCCTTCAACTGGCGTAAAGGGGACTGTCTCCGTCGCTTGGAGCAGCTCGCTTTTACCTGATACCTCGACACAACAACCCATATATATTGTTCCACGTGCCGCTGCGTGCTCGTCGCTCGACAAGGTACACGTGTTTGAGTGCTTATACTGCTCATATTGACAACTTGTGGGTGCAGCTTCTACCTCGATGATCTAGCGCGCCATGCAGCCCGAACTATCCCCCAACTAGTACTCACTCCTGCCACCTCTAGGCGTCCTTCTACTTCCGAAAAACGCGTTGCGATGACGTCCAGGTATATCCCTTGACAAGCAACCGCTCGCTGCGACTGCCAGTGCTAGGGCTTCCAATCTTGCTCGTGATCTGCACGCTGTCATCCAGAACCGTTGGGAACGCGCGGAACAGCGGCGGTGGAGAACGCGTCCGTAAAGTACATGATGGTGAGAATGACATCGAGCGCTTGAGTGCCACTGGCCAATACGGTAGTGACAGCGGTGCATGGCCGCCAGACAAGGGGTGAGTCTGTACGAGCTCAAACCGCACTCTGCGGCGCCCTTCACAATTTGTGAATACTAATACACACACTGTGCAATCAACGTTCTGGCTTGGAAGTTCGATCTATCTGCACTGGAAATTGCCGAGGTCACAAAACAACATCGAGATCCCGTGATTTGTCAATCACTGTCACCCATCAGTGTCACGCACACGTCGTTCGATTTTCATCCACGCCATATGTCCGCGAGGTAAGCGCGATCGGCTCAGTATTCTGTAATTCCAAGTGCTGAATGAACTCGTTCTTGTAGATGCCGAAAACGCGTGACCTTACTCTTGAACTCAGAGACCTTATCGAGCGCGTCATCCGCCTGTCTCCCACCGGCTCTGGGGCCTTGCCTCCAACATCGGCAAAGTCCAAACTTGTCGCACAAATTGAGACGATAGTGAAAAACCCGAGCCTCTTCACCGAGCTGCTAGCTGTGTACACAGATTACACGCAAGAACAGGACACATGTCGCGAAATCGATATCTCACCCGCCTTACGCTCGCTCGAGACGCTCGGCACTCTCTGTATCCTCGCCATCACGGCGCTCCGAAGCGAGGTTAAACTCACAGGCCGTGTGTGCGAGCTCCTGCGACGGATCTGGCATCCGCTCGTCGAATGGCTCGATATCCTGCATCCTGGCCATGAGCTGGTGCCCGTCGGCAGTCACGTTATGCGCTCGCTCATCCCGCTATACTCCTTCATTTTTCAGCAAAAAGCGTCGCTCGTCGCCGCTCTCGAGGACGCGCCATGTGTCTATCAGTACGGCATCTCGCTCTGGCTGCACTTCCCTGCCTCGCTCCCCGCCGGGACTCCCCAGACCAACTGGTCCCGCAGTTCGCGGGCCTATGCGAGATGGTCAAGGGCGCGCTGATGGATTCGAATGCACAGCTTGACGTGCTTGCGGTGGAGTACGGCCTGCGCGCGGTCAACTTCAATGTGCCACGCTTCTGCCGGCTCGCACTAGGCGGCGTGAATTGCGCGCTGGATCACTGGCGCGTCTCGCACGCGCAAGACCTCGCCATGCACCAGCTGGAGCTTCTATATGATCTTGTGGTGCGGCAGCCGGGCGTATTCCGGATGCACTCGCGGTCCTTTGTGCGCAATCTCAGCAGAATTGCACGTGCGCTGGACGCACTGCCCGACGGGCGGGATCCCGCCATCGGCGCCTGCGTCATACTGCTGGGCATGGCGATGGGCGACGAGAGCGGCGAGGTCGCGGCTTGGGTGGTCAGAGAGCCTGTCATGCCGTTGATGCTTGAGATTGACGGAGAGGAGGACGAGCCGGAGGTGGGATCGCTGCGGTGGGCCCTGTCGGACGGTCTCAGCGGAATCGCCCGCAAGACGGTCTTCTACTCGGTCGTGCGCGCGCTTTGCCGGCATCAGCTTCGCCCAGAACACTGGTTACGGTTTGGCAAGGGACCTACGCGAGAGGTCATCGGCGAGGTGATGTATAGACGGGTGAATTTGTTTCGCAAGGAATATCGCAAGACGGATTGTGCCAATGCGCAGGTTTGTCGCATGCTGTTGGTACCATCATGATTATTGACATCTTCCCAGTGCCCTCGTAAAGGGACTCCTGTCCATTCGCGGCACTGCGCGTGCTTTTACATCCGCTACTGCTCTCGCACGTGTCAGAGAACGGACTGGGCACAGCATCGACACGACTGTCTGTCGTATTTACGCTGGGAGGCGGATGGGCTGGAAGGTCAGGTTTCTTACGTCTCCCATCATGTTTGCAGCTGATCTGACTTAGTTTTTTAGATATACGCGCGGCCGGTTTCAGCCGCAAGGAGCTCAACTTCATCTCCAATCTATCAAGATATTATGTCGACCAGCACGTTGTTCGGATCCTCGAGGACATCGACCGGATCGCGGGCCATTCGCAGACGCCGCCGCTAATCTTGCTCACGGTCGATCTGGTTTCTATGCCACCGACACACATGGTGAAGCTACGGAAGCCTTCGCCGATATTCGGCCCTAGCGCGGGTGATATCATTGTCTATGTGAGCGTGATGACGCCGAACGGGAACGGTCCGTTGAGGGCAGCCATACTCGACTACTCACGCGAGGAGTTGGACAGTTTTGCAGAGGGGAGAGTGGAGGAGGATTCGGGAGTCGTTGTAGATGGGCGTCGTGATCCGGCGTCTGAGGTGGTGCCACTAATTATCGAAGATGTTGATTGACGAAATTTGAACCACTATATTTTCTTGATTTCCAGACATTGTGACTGTGAGCCATCCTAATTACCGAGCAGCTGCAATTTCTTTTGGGAATTGGTGAGATTTTCGTCGAATTTATACTACAGCCGAAATCCAAACCTGTCGTACAGTTTCTCACGCCCCTGACAGCCTTCTTCGGCTCCCGTCGAACGCTCATGCTCCTGTTATCACCTCTCAAGATCTCACCCTTCAATCGCTTGCACTTTGTGGTGCTTCGCAGCCGACGTCAACACTACCGGATCCCTTTGTTCTCGAGAGTCTCTGTCTGTAATCTCAACACGCGCACGGGATCAACTTTCGAGATTCTTCCGGTCGACACGGTGTCGCGCTCTGTCTACCTTCCTTCTCCT
Source organism: Schizophyllum amplum (assembly GCA_007026445.1). Classification (NCBI taxonomy): domain Eukaryota; kingdom Fungi; phylum Basidiomycota; class Agaricomycetes; order Agaricales; family Schizophyllaceae; genus Schizophyllum; species Schizophyllum amplum. The sequence goes on from VDMD01000068.1 coordinate 62,419, forward strand.
TCTCTCCCAGAGTCGCTCTTCTTCAACTTGACCTCATACGCCGGAGTCTCTATCTCATCTCACGTGCCCTCGTCTCCAGGCTCGTTCCTCACCGCCACTGGACTCGCATCTGCATCACCCAAACCAGCATACTGGCCCTTCATCATCCCCACATGTCCTTCACCATGACGCACGCCATCAACCTGCCCTACCCTCTCCCCACCGTCCTCCACGCCTAGCAAGCGAGGACAAATTGGAACGACTGCAGCGGCTGGCGCCCGAGGCGCAGGTCTTCACGCTATTGCCGGGGGACGAGGTGCGGGTGGAGAGAGAAGTGCTCGCCAAGCTTCAGCGGGAGGCGCACCCGAAGACGGCGCAGGGGTTACCACGGCCGATGGATCTGACGCCGGTGCATAGCACAGACACACTAGGTGGCGATGGATGGATGGTGGGTGACGGAGAGACTGTGGGCAGCGACGCAGAGACGGTCGCCGGGGGAAAGGCGACGGCGCCAGTCGACAGATCAGTCACCGCCGACACCTTCATCACCCTCCCTCGCACCCACTTCGAATTCTCTGGGACCGTATCTGCGCTCTGCGGGCTGGTACATTCGCGACTCGGCGTCACTGGGTGTCAGATCGTGTATTCGAGCGCCTCCGGCGTGGCGGAGAGAGGTTGCAGCGCAAACGCGCCCGTCGTCGACGCAGACACACTGCTTGACGACGCGGGTGCTGGTGCTGCCGGTCTCCCGAACGCCCATGGCACGCCCATCGTGCTCTTCGAGAGCGCGGTTCAGGGGCGCGGGATCCGAGAGCTGAAGCTCAGGACGTTCCGAGTGGTGTCCGTCGAGGCGGTCGAGTCGCCGCACGACCGTCCGGGTGGTTCATCTCGCACAAAACCTCGTAAATCTCTCACCGAAGTTCGCGAAACGGTCTGGGGCACCTGCCCAAACTACCTAGCTCCGCTTCTCCGTGTCCTAGCGCCACGCGTGCATCGCGCACACATGGAGGAGTACTGGAAGTTGTTTGAGGACGAGGAGGGGGCTTGAGGAGTAAGGGGAAGCAGAGGTGGGAGTGAAGCAGAGTGTAGGCCAGGACTGTGGACAGGGTCGCGGATAGACTGAGGCCCGAAGCGACTGATGAGGATACTGTACAGTAGGGAAGCAATTGATGCAGGAGAAGTGGGTATGATAGAGACGAGGGCATACGAGGGGTCTATTCTCGACGCAAAGCGACACCGTTATCGTGTCTGCCAAAGCTTTAGCGGGACAAAGATACCTACCGGTAGAAACGAGAGTATAAACCGTGGGAACGCTTGAATTGTAACCCCGCTCGGCAAATCCCGATTTCAATCATCCTGTTCGGCGCCCTCATCTGGGCATATATGCGCCCTCGCGATTCTCCGTCATATGCTGGCTGCTTACGCAAGAACAACAAAGGGCGAATACTTCATCAGATGCACGCTCGCACCAAGGACAGTCAGTCGATCGTCGCGCTCTCAGACGCGAGCCGTTGCCATTTTGTGACCGCAATTTGCTTGAATCCTAGCTGCATGAGTGCTTGATCTGAGTGTCGCGTTTCTTCGGCGTTTGAACTTTGTTGCTCATGCACTGGGTGCCCTCGGTTGCTCGCGCTATCCGACTGCAGACTTGCAAGGAGGCTTGTTCGTTTTTCCCATTCAGGACCACCTCCATTTCTAACTTTCACTCGCCGGACTCTCGCTATCTGCGCTCGTCGGGGCCTACTCTCTAGCTTTCGAGTGCACGCACTTCGATGATCGAACACGTCATCAGCTAAGTCTTTGCCGTGAGCCTGTCTGCCTTTACCGCTGACTCATCTGCGTTCGCGGACCGCCCTTTGACTTCTGACGAACGAGAATTCTGGATGTGACTCAGGACCATGCATGAAGATGTGCAGATTTATACAGGTCAGCCCTACTGTACTTTTCTACACGTCCCTCAAATCATTGACGATGCTTCAGGTGTAGACGCACGCGTTACGAGGAGCCTGCGTGTCAAAATATATGCCCGGCTAGATGTCGGCGACATCGTCAGTTACACGCTTGTGAGAGAACCCCTCACGGCCTGATGCACCTTCTTCTGACCTTGACACACTGCAATACCGAGACCGCGATGCGCAACGAGCGGCCCTCGATGCCCAACAGTCCCCGCGACGCACAATCGTGATAAATCCTATAGCCCTCAGCCGGACGCAGTGCCTTCCTCCGCACTTCTACCGTACAATTCGTCAATTTCTCGTGGTCATCCAAGGTACGGCGCTCACGCTGATAGGTACGGTGATCTGACTGATTGGGGGCTTAAGCAGGTTGATTGTGCGGCGTCTTCTAGCTGCCTGAATGTACTAAGCGCCCTGACAGCCTTGCCGTCTTTCCTTCTTGATCGGCGGTTTGGCATCTCGCCGATGTATGACGCTCTCTTCACGGAACAAATCCTTCGCCGCGTAGGCCGTAGCCCACGATGAATGTGTTATAGCGCGCAATGGCAGATCATCAATATAGAAGTCTCGCTTTCGATGAAGGCCATCCCGTCGAAGACCGCGTTCTGGATTGCAGGTGCGCTGGTCTGGCTTGTTCTTGCGCTCTATGAAATAGCGCTCGCGCTCGGTCGTATCGTTTGTGCGCTCAATTGTATCACTCATGCGTCCGTCTGCATTGCTCTTACGCGCATCGCTATTTCTCCAGCGCCTTTCCTGATTCGATCACTCAGCGCTGACAGAACATCCGCCAGACTAACACATACATCGCAGCTCAGCGCCCTCTAGTCGCGTTGTCAAGCTGCGCTGAACGCGGACGCCGCACCGGAGGCCATCACCCTACTTTATGTCTCCACGTAGAATGACTCCTTGGGGTTGGGTCCTGACCTTCAGGGCTTCAGACGCGTAGGTGAGCGACCCGCTAGCGCCACTTTTGGATCGATGCAGGTCGACTCAATTGTAAGAAAAGAAGTGCTCTTGGACGGACCCCTCCCGCCGAGCGCATAGTCGATTATTATTATTCGATTTAGACTGAGGAAGCTGATGGCACTAAAAGTACGTCTTTTCGGTTCCCGCCACCTCAAGTTCCTGCCTTGCTCGGTCCCTGGTGGCCTTGGCGCCCGTCACCGTGACGCGTCCGGCAACCGCCGCTGTCGCAAAATTCATGTCTTCACCGTTTGTAAGGCCCTGGGGATCCTTTCACGGGCTCTGTATCACCCTGCTGCGTTTATGGGTGCTAAAATGGTATGTAAATATACAGACGTCTGTGTAAGAGCAAACGGATGTCGAGCTACGAGTTTTTTTGAAGATGTTGAACATTCACCACGTGCCCAGTCACACCGGCGTGACACGTGGCGGCTACAACATCGGCGACGATGTCGGTGGTCGCGTTCTGCCATGACCGGCAGCCCTCTAGTGCTTATGTATCCTCAGGTGTGTGCTATGTTTTCCACTATCAACACTGTGCACATCTCAGACAATATAGAGGGCATCCAGCGCGCCTGCAGGTCGCCGGTGGGTCAAGCAGGAGGCTGCACGTGCCTCCGGTCGCCCTCCGGAGCCGAATTGGGGGCTACCGTTGGGCTGCCGCTCGTTTTCGGGTCCCTGAGATTTGGATCGAATAATAATAATCGACTCTCCCCTCCCCTCCCGCCTCCGCCAAGATGAGCGTCAATCACCTCCGCGAATCCCGGAGACGCCACTTGAAGCGCTATAGTAAGTGTCATATCAAAGAGTTACTGCATACTGAAGCGACATATCAGGCTTCAGATGCGAAGCGCTCACAGAACGGGGACAAGGAACAAGGGCTATAGATATCGCTCGAAGGAGGAGGTACGAGAGCTGTGGAGCGCGTGAGTTTCTGAATCCGCGAGCGCCGGCGGACGTGCATTACTTATGCGTCCTTCAAGCAGTACATATGCACCCCCAGGCAGTACCTGCGTTTCTCCTCAAACTTCCGGTACTACCCTCGCGCGTCAGAAGGTCTTCTTCCTCTCCAGGCTTCCTCTCTCGACCCTCACTGGACCATAACCATTATCTCTTCTCACGAAGATGACCGAAGCTCGACGGACACCACTCGAAGCGCAGACGACGGTCCTGCTCGAAGCACACACGACCGTTCTGCCCCCGGACAACACCTACCCCCTCTTCATCGTCGGCACGCGGTACCGGCTGCCCTCCCCACACCTCGCCGCCTTCCGCCATGTCGACCCCTCCGCGCCCACCCTCGTCCTCCTCCACGCCATCGGGTTCCACAAGGAAGTCTGGGAGCCGACGATCGCGGCCCTCCTGGGCGCGGCGGGGCCTGCGGTGCAGGAAGCCTGGGCCATCGAGTGCCCAAATCACGGTGCGTCGGCGGGGTTGAACAGGGAGAGGCTGGGGGATATGAAACGTGAGTAGGAAGAAGTTCACCTGAGCTTTCTCGCAAGCGATGCACTGACGCGTCGTCCCGAATAGTTCAGAGCGCAGGCTACGCAGCTGCGGCGCATCGATTTCTGGAAAATGTCGCCGACCTAAGATCGCGCCCGCTGGTTGGCATCGGGCACTCGCTCGGGGGGATTGCGCTGTGCGTGGCACTTTTTTTATCTCGCGCGATTATGCTCGCGCTAGTATTTCCCATGCACTAACGCGTCGTCTTACTCAGCACAATCCTCCAGCGCATCCCGCCACTTCTGCCGTTCACATCCCTCATCATTGTTGAGCCCGTTCTCTTGGCCGTACCTCGGCCACGCATCGAGCGGCTGCGCGTACGGCTGCGTGGCCGGGCGCTGGGGCGGAAGGACGCGTGGCGAACCCGAGAGGCGGCGGAGGCGTACTTCAGGAAGGCACCGTGGGATGGGAGGGTTGTTGATTTGTTTGTGGTGAGTGTTATGTTCTTGGAGAGTGTGGAGAGTGCGTTCGCCATGGACAGGATCACGAGAGGGGGCAGAAGTAGGAGAGGAGACGACGATATGAGAGGGAATGAAGGTTTGAGAGAGAGAATGGGATGATGCTGACGATGGGTGCTTGTAGGAGCACGGGCTCGTACGGGACGATCGGAGAGGCGGGGTGACGCTGGCGTGTTCGAGGGAGCAGGAGGAGGTGAGTGAGGGCGCCTAGAAGGCGATGCATACGTAGCTGCGCTAGGACTGGAGCTAACACTTTACTCGCAGACGATGTACATGGATATGTACGGCCCGACAGCTCCCCTCGACTATCTGCCGCAGATGTGCTCGGATATTCCGGTACACCTTGTCTTAGGCTCGCCGAACGATGTCATGTGCGTGGCAGCTTCATAGATCTCTCACCATTGCTCCTCGCCGCTGTTGCCTACCATCTTCTTCCTCTTCTGCGACGCTGCAAACACTACATCGTCGCGCTCCCCGTCGTAGCTCCTCTGTAGCTGTTAGCTTATCCTCCTCGCCTCGCTGTCTACACGTCGTACGCCTCTGCTCGCTATGCTAACGCCATCCCCATAGGGCCGCCGACCTCCACGCTGCTCTCCTCACCGGGCGCATCCCCTGGACCTCCGTCGCTCGCATTCCACAAGCAGGCCACTTCGTCCCAATGGACGCGCCGGACGCGCTCGCGGTGGTCTTGGCGGGCATGCTGCCGAGGATAGAAGGATTGAGGGCTCCGGGAATACAGCGTGAGAGAGAGCAGCGCGTACATGAAGCGTACGCGATGGAGATGGCTCGGAGAGAGGAGGGGGCGCCCGTTGTTGTGGCGCGGCTGTGATGACAGCGTAGTGCTTGCCGGTCGTATGGGGCTACATGTCAAACCCACGCCTGACTGGTAGAATCAGACAATATTGCGCTAGGGTGATAAATTGCGGTGGAACATCCAAACAAAACAAAATTGGTTCAAGTTCGAGTGAGTGACGCCAAATCACGTGCCCAAAGGGACAGTGACGTATAATCACGACTTCTGTTCTTCGTCGCAAACATCCATCGCGAGGAGCTTTCAAAACTTGCCTGTATCGCTTTGAGTCGCATTCCACGCGGGCCAATACTCCTGCTGCATTGCTTCAGGAGCCTCCGTGAGTGCTGATACGCATGCCTGGACAAAAATTTTGACTGAGGTCTTGTTCTTTGTTGTTGTAGGCCGACATGAGCAGAGCAGGGTCGAACCACGCCGCGCGTCATCTGGCCAGGAATCCTCACCGAAATCATGATGTGTATATCAGACGTGTTCATGACCTTGGTCTGCAGCTGAACGGTGAACGCGACTGGGCCGCCGGCCCCGCGTCTAATCCTCGCGATGCTCTATCGAAAATACGAGCTCTCATGAACGACAGAATCGACCCCGTATTCTCCTCGCTATTCGACGATCTGCCGGAGTCCGGATATCTGCTCGAGGATGACGACGTCGTCGGCGTCGTTCTGGAAGACCTGGATCGCTTCAGCATGATCTGCGAGGCCGTATGCAACGTTGCGGACTTGGGACCGTATAGCGATCTGGACGATAAACTGTACGCTATGTGGCCTCATGCGCTGAAGTGGCTCGCCTTCTTTCACCCGGGCGACGGAAGGATCCGTCCCCCGACGACTGCGCCGAACTTGCACCTCGTCCTTACCAACCTCGCACTCGTCTACCTGTCGATGTTCCAGGCCAACCGGGGTCATGCCGAGCGTCTGTTTGTCGAACGTCCCGACATGCTGCATCCCGTGTTTGACCTCTGGCTTCACTTCCCGCGATATGTCCCACCTGTCGCACGACAGCCAGAATTCGACCCAGTCGATACGATCCACAACATCCTGAATGTCATATCGTACATGCACAACCTCGTAGCCGGGTGGGACCATCCCCATGTCCAGCGTCGCTCGAGAAAGATGCCCATCAACAAAGACGACGCTCGCGATCTCTTCATCCGCGAGCTTCAGCGGCACGCTCGCGGCAAAGGTGGCCTGCATGTCCACTTCGCCAAACAGAACCAATATCTCGCGGAGCTGCCGATGCCGCCACGGCTAGCCGATCAGGTGTGGTATATCCACTTCCAGCTGCAGACGGAGGTCCTGAACCTTCCCATGTTCCGGCTCGATGTATCCCCTCGCTCGTTCCTGAGATCTGTCGTCTCCGCCGGAGAGTGCTGTATCGAGCGCGGGATGCACACGTACGCGCTCCGCGCGGTCGATATCATCTCGCTGGTTTGCGAGGCTGGTGGCAACAACCGAACACTCATTCGATCCATCGAGGCGGGCGCGTACACCCTGCTCTCAAACGCCGGCGAGGTTCTCAAAGAGGATCGCTCCGTCGCCGCTTTGTCCCACCGGATATCCCTCGGGATAGCTCAGCAATCGGTCTTGCGCGCGTTCCATCGCATTCACGGTGATCGTTTCGTATCCTCTGACAAGCTACCCGGGGATCCGACGCGAGCAACGTACGCCGAGACAGTTTTTTATAACTACTGCTACCGATACACCCTCTACGCGGCCGTGTGCAAGAAAGGCGCAGGATTGGCGCACATGCCTTGCTCGAACGAGACGGTGGGTTACTGAAACATCATTATATGTGGTCAAATCTAACGCATGAGTTCGCCAGGGCCCGCACGTGCGCGGCGGGGTTCGTGTCTGTCCTTGTGGAGAGGGATTCTACTGCTCGAAAGAATGTCAACGGAAGCACTGGCGCGCAGGACATAGAACAAACTGCTGCGCAGCCGATGGCCCTTGGGGTCTGCATGGTACGTATATCCTTTCTCTGTCCGTTCTCTATCGGGATTCTGTCCACTGCTGTTACCTGCATCCAGTTCCAAACTGGGTCCATCAAACTCCGAATATTCTCACCTTTTCCCTTCCCAAGCCGTCTCCTGATCTCCCGATAGGTCTCATCAGCCTGGGCGATATTCTATACCTCAACGTCGAGGCGAACCTGTGCATCCGTCAGCGGCCCCCGGCAGTCGTATCCGGAGTGCTGGAGGTATACAGGCAGGGAAGACAACCTATCATCGTCATCGAGGCTATTCAGGAGTATCCGGGAACTTACGCATCGGTGCGATCTTTTGAGGACGATGTATTCGCAGCATTACTTGCAGATCCGACAGAGCCCATACATGAAGCGTTCATCGAGGTGCGGATCACTCTGGGGCGCACGAGGCATGCGCGCATCCTTCCCTTTAAGTATGACATCGCGTATTTTACGAAGACGGCGTAGCCTTGCTCTTGCGGTGCAATTTGTTGACCTCACTTCTTGGACACGGCGCGTTTGGATGGTTATATACATCTATATTGCTTGTCAAGTTGTCGATGCTGTGAAATTGATGATGAACCAGAACTTCCATACACGCGGATGTCAAACGAGTAGCACGAGCGACAGCGTATACTTACAAGCGCTACAAAACGTGTACATCATGATAGATACGCAGATAAAGTGTACCTACGCAGTACCCGAGGCACCAGATCTCGCCCTCCTCGCGCCAAGCTCAGCCGTCGTCCACCACCGACTCCAGGCTCACAAGGGGAGCCAAAGAATGTCGACCGGACATGTTTCCCATGGCCTCTTCATGCGCCATCTCCATCTCTTTGTGCGCCCTCGACACCTCTTTGTGCGCCCTCAACGGCGCCGCCTCTTCGAAGTTTGAGTCTGTTTGAACTTTGACTGATTAATATGTGTCTAGATGTGCACACGGAGTGTATCTGTAGTCAATGTCTGCTGCGTCGTGTTACAGCAGTATACTACAATAAGTCGTGCTCGTCAAACTCGAGCTCACCGCCGATGCCTGGCTGAGCTCACCAATGACTCTGCCAGTGCCGCGGGAACTGTGACATGCGGTCATTAACTGTGACGTGTGGTCACGACAGTTCTTGCCTTTGTTCCAAACGCGCGGCATCGAGATTCATCTGCCCCGTTCGCATAGTACCGCGCGAACGACTACTATCCCTGAGTGAGCTCTCTCCAAGTCCTACGTGAGAGTGTATATGCGCATGTCAGTGACATTGACTGAGGCTTTTCTTTGTCAGTGTAGGCGACATGAGCAGCACGTCGTCGAACCGCACCGCACGTCAATTGAGCAGGAAACCTCCCCGAAATCATGATGTACACATCAGACGGGTCCAGGAACTGGCGATGCAGCTCAACGGCGACCGCGACTGGTCCGCCGGCCCCGCATTTAACCCTCGCGATGCTCTGTCAAAAATACGGGCTCTGATGGACGACAAGGTTGACCCCGTGTTCTCCTCGCTATTTAACGATCTTCCGGAACCCGGATATCTGTTCGAAAATGACGATGTCGTCGGTGTCGTCTTGGAAGACCTGGATCGCTTCAGCATGACCTGCGAGGCCGTCTGCAATACCACGGACCTTGGGCCCTTTAGCGATCTCGACGATAGACTGTACGCTATGTGGCCCCATGCGCTGAAGTGGCTCGCCTTCTTTCACCCGGGGGACGGGAGGATCCGGGCCCCAACGACTGCCCCGAACCTGCATTTCGTCCTCACCAACCTAGCAATCGTCTACCTATCGATCTTCGGGGCCACTCGAGGTCACGCCGAACGTCTCCTAGTCGAACGCCCTGACATGCTGCATCCCGTCTTCGACCTCTGGCTCCGGTTCCCGCGATATGTCCCGCCTGTCGCGCGGCAGTCATTTTTTGACCCAATCAAGCCGATTCAAAACATCCTCAAAGCTGTATCTTACATGCGCAACATCGTAGCCGGATGGGACGATTCGCATGTCCAGCGTCGTGCGAGGAGTATGCCAATCAGCGCCCAGGATGCTCGCGACATCTTCATCCGCGAGCTTCGGCGACATATTCGCGGCAAAGGGGGCCTACATGTGCACTTCGCCAAACAGAATCGATATCTTACGGAGTTGTCAATGCCTTCACAGCTAGCCAAGAACGTGTGGTATCGCCACTTCGAATTGCAAGCGCAGATCCTGAACCTCCCCGCATTTCGGCTCGATGTCTCTCCTCGCTCGTTTCTGACGTCGGTGGTCTCTGCCGGAGACTGCTGTATTCAGCGTGGGCTGTACGAATGCGCGGCTCGCGCGGTCTCTATCATCTCGCTTGTTTGCGAGGCCAGCGGCAGTAACCGAACACTCATCCGTTCTATCGAGGCGGGCGCGTACACCCTGCTCTTGAACGCCGGCAATATCTCTGAAAAGGACCACCACGTGTCCGTAGGCTTCTCCCACCGGCTGTCCCTCGGGCTAGCTCAGCGGTCGGTCCTGCGCACGTTCCACCGCCTCCATGGCGACCGATACGTCCCCCCTGACCAGATTACTGGGGATCCGACGCAAGCGTCGGATGCCGAGACCGTCTTATACAACTACTGCTATCGGTACACACTCTACGCGGCTGTGTACAAGCGAGGCGGGGGATTGTCGCAGGTACCTTGTTCAGACGTCGAGACGGTGAGTCGCTAGAACATCATTATGTCTGGTCGAATCTAACACATCAAACCGCAAGAGCCTGCATACGCCCCCTGCGGTTCGTATCTGTCCTTGTGGAGACGTCTACTATTGCTCTGAGCCCTGTCAACGAACGCATTGGCAGGCGATACATAGAGAAGCGTGCTGCGCAGCCGACGGTCCCTGGGGTCTACATGGTTCGTCTCTAATGTCTACACTTGTAATCCCGTCTGCCATTTCCTCCGGTTGCGGGCCCATCGCTCGATGCTCTAACTTCTTCGCTGTTTGAGAAACGATTTTCTGATTTCTTGACAGGTATCATCAGCCTTAGCGACATCGTATACCTCAACGTCGAGGCGTACTTGTGCATCAGTCGGCGGCCTCCGGAAATCGTGACCGGCGTGCTGGAGGCACACGCGCAGGGTAAACAACCAATAGTCGTCATCGAGGCTACCCACGTATATCCGGGAGTGTACCTTTCGGTCCGATCTGTCGAGGCAGATGAATTTCCAGATCCGACAGAGCCTGTTCGCGAAGCATTCGTCGAGGCGCGCATCACTCTAGGACGCACGCAGCATGTGCGCATTCTTCCCTTCACGTTCGACATCGCATTTTTCGCAAATGCGTCGAGCGAGTCGCAGACGGTCAGGGAGTCACATGCATAGTCGTACGGTATATATGCGCAAAGCGACTTGTCCCTCATTGCCCTCCTATATATCTGTGATTAATTCACACACTTCGAAGGTGCTGACTACCATATCTATAACGCTACCGCTTCAAGTTCTACCTCATCCGATGTTCCCGCCTCCGCTGGGTTGACGACGCGAGCTCCCCACCTCCGCCTCCGACGCCACCTCCACCTCCGCCGTCAACGACGCGAGCTCAGCGCGTAGAGCCCCTTCGAGGCATCGGCGCGGAGCCCCCTCAACACATCGGCGCGGAGCTCCCTCGATGCGTCTCCGCTGAGCTCATTGAGCGCGTTGACGCGAGGTCCTTCTAGCGCGCTCGCCGCCGAGCTCCCTCGATGCGTCTCTGCTGAGCTCAGGGAACGCGTCGGCGAGCTCCTTCTCCTCGGATGCGTAGAGCTCCTCCTTTGTCGTCGCCGAGATCCTTCTAGCACGCTCGCCGGTGAGCTCATTGCACATGTTGCCACCTCCGCTGTCGACGACACCAGCTGCTTCGGCGAGCTCCTCTCCCGACATGTCAGACGCGTACAGGTCCATGGATCCGTCGCCGGCGAACTCCTTCGTCGACGGCGTCGATGCCTAGCTCCCCCGCGGCGTCGATGCTGAGCTCCTTCGACATGCCGTACCACAAATGTCTCGCAATCGAGGGGGAATGGCGAGCACAAAAGACGACCACGATTCGCACGGCAGCCAACCAGGAAAAAGATAACTCACGCTTCTGTACCAGCGTCTGCAGCTCGCGCATCGAGTCTGTCAATGCATCACGCCGGTCGCGCAGCGCGTGCCTCTTTGCGCCCGTCCTCATCTGCGTGCTCTAGGGCAAAGCGGCGTCTTGAACTTGCTGCTTGGCTCAGCCTTCAACTCGTTGTTCTACTCCGCCTTCGACCTGTCGCTCTGCTCCTGCGCAGATTCAAGTTCCTGTTGAGCGGCTTTACGATACTGCCAGGCGACGTCACGTTCCTCCCTCAACTGTACGCTCTGCTCCTAGGCGGCGTCGCGCACCTCGCCCAGGCGAGCTCCTGGCGGCGTCGACGTGAGCTTCCTGAGTAGCCGCTGTCTCGCGAATTGCTTTGCGATGCTGACATATTGCATACTCTGACGCTATGATTCTGAACCAAAATTTCCATATATCCGAACGAGTAGCACGAGTGCGTATACTTACTTGCAAGCCTTACAAAACGTGTACAACATGAGATAAAATGTATACAGTACCTGAATCACCAGATCTCGCCCCTCCTCGCGCCCTGCGCAGTCGTCGCCCACCTCATCCGGCTCCAGGCTCACAAGTTGAACCGATGGATGCTGGCAATCCAATGAGTCGGAGCCTGTATGCTGGTTCGAGGGAACCGCGTTGCATGCGGCATTCACGGGTTATGTCGCCTGCGTGCGCTTCACCACTGAGTGTCTCGCCCCGTCGGGGTCTGCAGTCCCCCTGACCGCCCAGGTTCCCTGTGCGCCCTCGACGTCTCGTAATGAGCCCTCGACGCCTCTTCTGGCGCCCCCCAGTCGCTTACGCGCACGCGCCGGCGTCTCCGCGGGTCCTGCCGAGCCTGCCATAACCGCACACCCATCGTCCCCGGCCGTCGCGGCGAGTCCACGTCCACAGATACACAAGGCGCGGACACGCCGTTGTTCGCACTGCGCCCGCGGTGGTACCCAGCGGCAGCTACGAACAACCGAGACGAGGGAGTCGGAGGGCGACAATCGCGATGAGGGCGTTACTGACGATCGCCACAAGGGCGTTACTGACGATCGCCACAAGGGCGTCACCGACGGTCACCACAAGGGCGTCACCGACGATCACGAAAACGACGGCGAGAGAATCCCCGACGCCAGAGATATCCCCGACGCCAAGAGACTTCCCTGCAACGACGGCGATGAGCGAGAAGGCGATTATGAGGATAGCCGACCGGGCCTAGGACAGCCGACCGGGCCTCGGGGAGCCAGATGCTGCCTGAGGACCAACAACGAATGGAAGGTGCTACGCCTTGGCCGATATACGTCGTCGGCGTTGGATGAGCAGGGGCAGCTCGCGGGCGTCGCGGTGAGTTCCTTGCGGCCGGTGTCGGTGAGCACGTCCTTGCGGGTGGAGGTGGAGCTGAGCTCCTCGCGGGCGTCTACGGGCGACGGTCGCTGAGGTGAGCTCCTCGTGGAGGGCGTCGCGGTGAGCTCCTCTACGGGGGTGGAGGGGAGCTCCTCTACGGGGGTGGAGGGAAGCTCCTCTACGGGGGTGGAGGGGAGCTCCCCTCGCGGGCGTCGGCCGGTGAGGTCCTTGCGGGCGGAGGTCTGTGAGCTCCTCTACATGGGTGGAGGGAAGCTCCTCTACGGGGGTGGAGGGAAGCTCCCCTCGCGGGCGTCGGCCGGTGAGGTCCTTGCGGGCGGAGGTCTGTGAGGTCCTTGCGGGCGGAGGTCTGTGAGCTCCTTGCGGGTGAAGGTCTGTGAGCTCCTTGCGGGCGTCGAGGCGAGTTTTCCGCTGGCGTCGCGGTGAGCTCCTCGTGGGCGTCGGTGTAGGTGAGCTCTTGGCGTGCTGAGGTGAGTTCCTCGCACGGGGGCGACGAGGTGCCTCGCCGGCATCGGTCGGTGAGCAACTCCTCGCAGGCATCATTCGGTGAGCAACTCCTCGCAGGCGTCACGGAGAGCTCCTCGTCGCGGGCGTCAGTGGGGTCCTGCGGGCGATGGTCGCTGAACTCCTCGTCGCCGGCGTCGGTGGAGGTGAGCTCCTCGCGGGTGAAGGTGAGCTCCTCGCGGGTGAAGGTGAGCTCCTCGTGGACGGGTGAAGGTGACTTCCTCGCGGGTGGAGGGGGGGTTCCTCGCGGACTCCGCGGTGAGGCGAGCGTCTGGCGTCGGCGAGGTGAGCTCCTACTCGCGGGCGTCGGTCTGTGAGGTTCTCGTGGGTGGAGGGGAGCTCCTTAGGGATGGAAAGGAGTTCCTCATGGGTGGAGGTGAGGTCCTTGCGGGCGGAGCTTGAGCTCCTTGCGGGGCGTCGGTGGGCGAGCGTCCGGTGGATGTCGAGTGGCGCGGGCGCCGATCTGAGGTCCATCGGGGTGTTATAGTGAGCTCCTCCTCTTGATGGCGTCGCGATGAGCTCCTGCGAGCGTCGAAGTGAGCTCCTCGCGGGGTGGTTCTGCTGATCGTGCGCCTTGAAATACTCGAGGACGGAGATAGGAATATGGCCGGAAAGCTGGCCAAAATTGGGGTTCTGTCGAGTTCTGCATGCTGGAGGTGAAATGAGTCAAAGAACTCATTCAGGGTATAGTACGCGCACCTAACAGATCCCTCGTACAGCAACTGACGTTGTTGCCTATGATTCAAAGCGCAGAAGGCAGTGCGTCGGCGTCGACTGCTTGAGGAAGGAAGACATGAGAGTCAAGAGCGAGATGGAAGAGCAACACGGCGATTCGGCCCGGACCCTCACGTGTGCGTAAATTGAACTCGTTTTCAAGTTCCTCTTCGTTGTCTCTTTCACTCATCGCTTATCGACACCTTCCGACCACGCTTCTGGTACATGACCGCCATAACTATGAGCTCTGATGATATCTGAAGTTGGTCCTCCATAATCTATCCCCCCCCCTATCCGGCGCCGCCGAGAACATCCCTCGACAGACGCTGGGCATTCGTATGAAATGTACAAAGGCAAGCCTGGCAACCTCCTCCAGTGTCTACTCTGCCGACGCCTCCGTTCGTCACACACAACCAACTTTGACTCATGCCTCATGAATTAGAGTCCCCCGCGCACCACGACGGCGATACCTGCCGGGTCCTCGCATCAATACCCATTCGAGCGAGGGCTTCACCGCAACCTGTCAGGCGCTCATCTACGTTCACGAAGACCTCCCCGACGCTCACGAAGAGCTCCCCGACGTCCAGGAAGAAGTCATCTCCCACAAGGGCTGGAGCTCAGCGACGTCCCCCGACGAGGTGCGAACCTCCACCTGTCAGGAGCTCACGCCCACCTGTCAGGCGCTCACGCCCACCTGTCAGGAGCTTGCGCCCACCCGTCAGGAGCTCACGCCCACCCTTCAGGAACTCACGCCCACCCGTCCGTAACTCGCCTCGACGCCCGCCAGAAGCTCACCTCGCCGACGCCCACGAGGGAGCGAACCCCGACACCAGCGGCAGGAGATCATCTCGACGCCCGTGGCAGGAGAGCTCAGCGACTCCTCTACAAGCTCGGCGACGCCCGCGAGGGAGAGCGAGCTCGACGCCCTCGAAGAGCTCACCGAAGCCCGTTGCGAGAAGCTCACCGACCGACGATCCGGGAGGGAGCTCAAGCTCCGCCCGCGAGGAGGAGCTCACTGATGCCCTTCGCGAGCGAACCTCCACCCGTCAGAAACTCAAGCTCCGCCCGCGAGGAGGAGTTCAAGCTGCGTGCTCGCGAGGGAGAGCGAGCTCACCTCGCCGACGCCCGCGAAGAGGAGCCCACCGACCGATCGACCCTGCGAGGGAGAGCGAGCTCACCGACGCCTACGAGGGAGAGCTCACCGGCCGACACCCATGCGAGCAGGTCACCGTGACGCCCGCGCGAGGACCTCACCTCCACCCGCGGGGAGCTCACTGCGACGCCCGCCAGGGAAAGCGAACCTCGCCGACGCCTGCGAAGAGGACACCGACGCCCGCGAGGGAGCTCAAGCTCCGCCCGTGAGGGAGAGCGAGAAAGCTCCGCCCATGCGAGCGAGGACACCGACGCCCGCGAGGGAGCGAAGCTCGCCTCGACGCCCCTCTGCGAGCGAACCTCGCCAATGCCCTCGAGGGAGAGCGAGGCTCGCCGACGCCCTGACGAGCGAGGACACCGACGCCTATGCGAGCTCGCGGCGATGCCCCCCGCCCGCCAGGAGTTCACCTCCATCAGGCAGGAGCTCACCTCGACCCGCGAGGAGCTCACGTCCGCCCGCCAGAAGCTCACCGGTCGACGCCTGCGACGGAGAGCGCGGACACCGACGCCCTCGCGATGACAGTGACCTCTCCGACGCCTGCGAAGAGGAGCTCACCGGCCGACGCCTGCTAGCAGGTCACCGACACCCATGCGAGCGAGCGCCGAGGACACCGACGCCCGCGAGGGAGCTCACTGCGACGCCTGTGAAGAGGACACCGATGCCCTTCGCGAGCTCGGCAACGCCCTCGCGAAAGAGAGCGAGCTCGACTCCATTTGCGAGCGTGGCTCGACGTCTTCGCGAGGGAGAAGCTCACCGGCCGACGCCACGAGCGAACCTCGCCAATGCCCTCGAGGGAGAGCTCACCGGCCGACGCCGCCCGCGAGCGAGCTCACGTCGACGCCCTCTGCGAGGAGGGGGAGCTCACCGACGATCCGCGAAGCAGAGCGAGCTAGGCGACGCCACGCGAGCGAGGGAGCTAGCTCGGTGACACCTGCGAGCGAGGACACCGACGCCCATGGGAGGGAGCGAATCTCGCCGACGCTCTCGCGAGCGAGCGAACCTCGCCAATGCCCTCGAGGGAGAGCGAGGACACCGACGCCCGCGAGGGAGAGCGAGCTCGATGCCCTCGCGAGCGAATCTCGGCGACGCCCGCGAGGGAGAGCGAGGACACCAACACCCGCCCGCCAGGGCTCACCGATGCCCTTCGCGAGCTCGGCGACGCCCTCGCGAGGAGGAGCTCACCGGCCGACGCCTGCGAGGAGCTCACGTCCGCCCGCCAGAAGCTCACCGGCCGACGACGCCCAAGAGGGAGCGAGGCTCGACGCCCTCGCGAAAGAGAGCGAGCTCGACTCCATTTGCGAGCGAGGCTCGACGTCTTCGCGAGGGAGAGCGAACCTCGCCAACGCCCCCGAGGGAGCGCGGACACCGACGCCCGCCAGGGAGCTCACCGGCCGACGCCCGAGAGGGAGCGTGGACACCAACGCCCGCGAGGGAGAGCGAGCTAGGCGACGTCCGCGAGGGACCGAGCTAGATGACGCTCACGAGGGAGAGCGAGCTCACCGACGCCCGCGCGTCCGAGCTCACGAAGAGCGAGCTCGACGCCTGCGAAAAGGAGCCCACCGACCGACGCCCGCCAGGGAAAGCGAACCTCGCCAACGCCCCCGAGGGAGCTCACCGACCGACGCCCCCCTGCGAGCGAGGACACCGACGCCTATGCGAGCAGGTCGAGCGAGGACACCAACACCCGCGAGGGAGCGAAGCTCGACGCCCATGCGAGCGAACCTCGCCAACGCCCCCGAGGGAGAGCGAGGCTCGACGCCCTCGCGAGGAGGAGCTCCTAACGACGCCCACTAGGGAGAGCTCGCCGACGCCCACTAGGGATCACCGGCCGACGCCCTCGCGAGGGAGAGAACCTCGACCCGCGAGGAGCTCACGTCCGCCCGCCAGAAGCTCACCGGCCGACGACGCCCATGCGAGGGACCGAGCTATGCGACGGTCGCGAGGGGGAGCGAGGCTCGACGCCCGCCAGGGAGAGCTCACCGCCGCCCGCGCGAGCGAGGGAGCTCCTAACGACGCCCGTGGCAGGAGCGAGCTCGACGCCCACGAGGGGGAGCGAGCTATGCGACGGTCGCGAGGGAGCGAATTCGCCGACGCCTGCGAGGGAACAGGTCCGACGGTTGCAAGGGAGCGTGGACACCAACACCACGCCAGGAGGAGCTCACCGACGCCCGCGAAGAGGAGCTCAAGCTCCGCCCGCAAGAGGAGTTCAAGCTGCGTGCTCGCGAGGGACAGCTCGGCGACGCCCACAAGGAGGAGCCCATCGGCCGACGCCCGCGGCAGGAGAGCTCAGCGACTCCTCTGCGAGCGAGCTCACCGGCCGACGATCCGCGAGGGAGCTCACCTCCACGTCCGCGGCAGGAGGAGCTCACCGGCCGACGCCACGCGAGGGAGCTAGCTCGGTGACACCTGCGAGCGAGGCTCGACGCCCTCGCGAAAGAGAGTGAGCTCGATGCCCTCTCGCGGGAGAGCGAACCTCGCCGACGCCTGCGAGGGAGAGCGAACCTCACCGACGCCTGCGAGCGAGGAGGAGTTCACAGACCTACGCCCGCGAGGAGCTCACCCCTGCCTCGAAGGACGTCCTCATCCCTGCCGCGAAGGACGCCCTCATACCCGCCGTGCGAGACGTAATCCCCGCCGTGCGAGACGTAATCCCCGCCGTGCGAGACGTTGAAGCCCTCGCCGTTACCGCGAAGGACGCTCTCATCCCCGCCGCGAAGGATGCCCTCATCCCCGCCGCAAGGGCTCTATATATGCGGGATGTGGCGCTTGTGGGGGAGGTTGGGAAATTGAAGGGGGCGGTGATTGGCACGCTCACGAAGGGACGACACGCTCATGAAGGGGCGAGGTCGGGAGCACGCGGGGTGAGAGTGCAGAGGCCATGCTCGAGGACAAGCTCGGGGAATGAGCTCGACGAACGAGCTCGGGTGACGCGCCCGGGGACGAGCTAGGGGACGAGCTAGGGGTGAGCTAGAGATGGCACGCAGAGCGGAGGGAGCGTCGGCTTATGGCGCGGCCTCAGGCTTGATATCAGGGGCAATGTGTGACTGATCAGTGATCAGTATGGGTCTAGTTGTGCACACGGAGTATGTTTGTAGTCAACGTCTGATGCGTCGTGTTACAGCAGTATACTCAGTCGCGCTCGTCGGACTGGAGCCCGCCACCGATGCACGTGCCGAGGGAACGGTGACGTATGGTCACTTCTGGCCTTTGTTCCAAACACGCGGCATCGGGATTCATCTGCACCGTTCGCGTTGTACCGCGCGAACGACTACTATCCCTGCCGCATCACTCGGCAAGTCCTGCGTGGGTGTATATACACATGCCATTGACATTGACTGAGGCTGAATTTCTTTGTAATAGGTCGACATGAGCAGCACGCCGTCGAACCGCACCCGGGCCGCGCGTCAATCATCGCCTCACCGAAATCACGATGTATACGTCAGACGCGTTCACAACCTGGTGTTGCAGCTAAATGGTGACCGCGACTGGTCCGCCGGCCCCGCGTCCAACCCTCGCAATGCTCTATCGAAGATACGGGCTCTCCTGACCGACAAGGTTGACCCCGTGTTCTCCTCGCTATCTGACGATCTTCCGGACTCTGGATATCTGCTCGAGGATGATGAACTCGTCGGTGTCGTTTTGGAAGACCTAGATTGCTTCAGCATGACCTGCGAAGCCGTGGGCAGAACCGCGTCGAACCTCGGACTCTATAGCGACCTCGACGACAGACTGTACGCTATGTGGCCCCATGCATTGAAGTGGCTCGCTTTCTTCCACCCAGGCAATGGAAGGATTCGTTGCCCGACGGCTGCCTCGCACCGGCACTTTGTCCTTGGCAGCCTCGCCCTCATCTACCTGCTGATCTTCCAGACCAACCGTGGTCACGTAAAACGTCTCCTAGTCGAACGCCCAGATATGCTGCACCCCATCTTCGACCTCTGGCTGAAGTTCCCGCAGTACGTTCCGCCTGTCGCGGGGCAGTCAAAATTCGACCCGATTGACACAATCCACAACATCCTCAAGGCTGTAGCGTGCATCTACAACCTCGTAGCCGGTTGGGACAACTCTCACAACCAGCGAGGCGCAAGATCCATCACCATCAACGGCGACGACGCCCGCGACATCTTCATCCGCGAGCTCCGGCGACACGTTCGTGGCAAGGGGGGCCTGCACGTGCACTTCGCCAAGCGGAACCAATATCTCCTGGAGCTGCCGATGCCGCCACACCTGGCCGAGGGAACGTGGCATACCCATCTCGAGCAGCAGATTCACATCCTGAATCTCCCCGCATTCCAGCTCGACGTCGCTCCTCGCTCGTTCCTCAGATCAGTAGTATCCTCCGGAAATCATTGTATCCAGCGTGGGTGGCACGAGTGCGCGCTGCGTGCAGTCGCTGTCGTTATTGTCGTTTGCGAGGCCAGCAGCAGCAACCGAACGCTTCGTCGATGCATTGAAGCGGGCGCGTACGACCTGCTTCTGGCCGCCGCAAAAATCTCCGAAGGCGATCGCGCCGTGCAGAGTCTATCTTACAAGTTGTCCATCGGGCTCGCTCAGCAGTCGCTTTTGCGCGCGTTTCACCGCATGCACGGGGACCGGTTCGTCTATCCTGAAAAGCTATCTAGAGACCCCAAGCAGGCGTCATACTAATGAGGATCGAGCGCCTCTGGGAGGTCCGTGCACGCGCCTGGCTCACACCAAACACAAACACACAAACACAACACAATTAAATGGGGTTTTGACCTCGCCGGGGGCGGCGCGAGTCCGATTTGTATTGCTTGGGGGCAACTAAATATACCTTGTACTTTGTACTTGCTCTTCGACTGAACAAACACTCAGACACAAAGTCCGGTAGGTTATTCTGTTCTGTCTCGCTCCTTTCTCTTTTGCCTTTCACTCGATCGGCGACTTCCGGTGTGGAAGGACAACCAAGTAACGGTTTATTTGGTTTACACCGGAAATTCCGGGTGTTTCCACAGGAGATGGCTCCGGTCAGGTGGGTACCCGGGTGCTCAGAGGTCTCCCAGAACCAGGGAGACCTCCCTCCTTATATACTGCTTGCTTCTTGTATTTTAAATACCTCGACTCGAGTCACTTTGAGAACAATGCCGCCCTCGATTCCGCTTATCGCTTTATGGCCAGCCCGGATCATCATCGGGATGATGTCAAGCCAATCAATCTCGTGCCGTCCTCCGAGAGCGATCCAGATCGCCGGACGCGATCAGGTGATATGCGCGCCACAGCGTGTATCTGGCTGTACCTCTCTCTCTTTAATTCTTCTGCCTGCGCGCGGCGTGTATGGCTTTATTGGATAATCTGCCTCACTGTTCCAGACAAGTCTAAACATCTTCCGAGAGTATAACGATTTGCGAGTGGGTTTACTAATCCTTGACGTGGTTCTTACACCACTCTCGGAGAAGCTCTGACTCCGAGGACTCGCATGATGTGTCCAGTGCTCGGTCGGAGTGGCTACCGCCTCACAAAGGCCTCAATACTATCCAAGGTACTCGCTCACCGAGCTCTCGATAGCTGCAGCACTCGCTATCCAGCAATATACAGATCCGAATATTTGTAGCATTTATTTGTTCTTAGCCAAATTGCGTAAAAACGCGAATTTAACGCTGAACGCGCAGCAGGCGTATTATCTCCCCCACACCAAAATCCTGACCGTCCTCGGTCAGCCGTCCCTGAGGAACGCGTCGCGAGCGCCAAATGATGCGAAGTTCAACTTTGTTCGGCAACTGCCACGATCGGAAGTCGGACCGCAACTCGGCTCCGAAGTCCTTTGTTCTTTGTTGCATTGTTCTCTCTCGCCGTCTCGGTTATTCTTCCTTGCGCGCGGGGTCTCCCCCACGCCAAAGCTGCTTGCTCTCTTACTCAGGCCTTGTGTTGACGCCGTTAAGACTGCCGGCTGATGCCAGTTGAGTGCTCGAAGCCCTCGTTCGTCAAAGTAGGCGCCTGATTGATTTTCCGCGCGCGCCTTCGCCCTTATCCTACTCCTGATCCCACAAACACCAAGTATGTATTGCAACCATCAAGGCAGACCTGGCTAGCAGCGCGCGGACGCTACGGAGTGCCCCCAAGCACACCTTTCTTGTCGACGAAGCTGACCTACTGTTAGGTAGCCGACTTCGTCGTGGATTGTCTTTGCGCACCCGCGCCTCGCTCCTCGCGTGAAATCACGCCGTGGACTTTTGTAGAGCTTACTTTGGTGAGTGGCTGCTCTCTCCTTCCCGCTCCATGCTCATTTTACGTACCTTTTGCCTTGCTAGAGGTACTGTGATGTTGACCGTCAAGGCTCGCTCATGTCAACGGTCGCAACGCGTCTGCCTCGCTCTTACGAGTCTAAGGTCTGACATCCCCTTCCAGAAAGCGTACGCTCCTTCGCGCCTTTGCAACGGACGCTCTGTTGGTGAGTGCTCCATCTTTACTCTGTTGCTCTACGTCCTGCACCAGAGATGCAACTTTCTCCCTCATCTCCTCATAACTTTGCAGGCCTACAATATCCATGACCCAATCCTGGTCTTGTTCCAGCTTCTGCAGCAGCGCTTCGGGACTATCCACAACACCCAACACACCCATCTCCTCCAGGAGTGAGCTCCAAAGGAAGGGCTCTCGTGGTGAGCTGAACGGTACTTTTTGTTCGAGAAACCTTCTCATAGGATTCTCAGACACGTCAGGCGCCTTTTTCGTGACCAAGGCGGCTCGTACCCGGTCGGCCGCGTCCTCGGCAAGTACGACATTGGTTCGGTACCGGGAACACGCCGGTTTACTCGCATCCGCGCTAAGCGCGTCAGCGGTGAGTACCGAGTTCACCGATGCTACGCTGACTCGCATGACTTGCGGCGCTCCGGGCGCTTCGCGCAATGGTACACCATCACCAACCCACAAAAGAATTGGCCAACTTTCGACTTCCTCCTCCGTCCACTTGCGACACTCGTCTGCCTCGTCGGCGAGCACAGCGTTATCATGTCGCCGGACAATCGCCTTCCTGGTTTTGTGGCACAGGTTATACTGAGCGTAGTGCTCCTCTATATTGCTCTCTGAAGAGTGCAGGTAAGGATCCTCACACAAAGTTCCAGCTTCTAACTGCGCTTTCCAAGACAAAGCCTGATCTTGAATAGCCTCATAGCAATCACACCCCAGGAAGTCGAGTATGTCTTCCTTCTTTGCTTCTACCTCACTGACGACTTTTTCTAGACTAGTGGCAGCGCTGAGGCCGTCGACCTCTGCAAGCAGGTGGTACCAGCAGGTGAGTCCATCTACAAAGTCGCTAGAACATCCACAATCTTGTAGCTCGGTTTCCAGAAGCCAGCTCATGCGATGTGCGCGAAGATCGGGCAAAATGCGTGAGTTTAGCGACTCCCTTCGCCTCACCGCCTCTTTTCCCCACAGAGGGTCGTCTGACTCGTCTTCTGACGCGTCCGATGAAGCGGACGGCGAGCGCGCGCGTTCTGCCTCGCTCCCCCGGCTGCATAGTGAGCCAGCTGTCGCCCAACGCGACTCTCCACCGACTTCTCCTCCTTGAGACTCGCTCTCTTCGTCGTGCTCTCGCGTGAGACTGCGGATCTCACCCGTTTGGCAGGTCTCCCGGCTCTCGACATCAGGCTTACTCGCGCGAAGGCGCGAGTTCGAAAGCAGATCACCGGGCGCTTTCTGCTGAAGCTGCGGGGCAACAGGCGCCGCCACCGCCGCTTCTTGCTGCTTCGCAGCTCGGCGCTTCTCACGCGCGAGGAAGCCGCGCGTCACCTTTGTTCTCTTTCTCATTTTATTCGTCTCAGGTGCGAGTTCGTTTGTGGCAACTACAGGACCATACTGACGCGTTTTTCTTTGTTTTCCCAGCGCAAACGGACTGGTAGGATCACGCAGGCCGGCCGCTTTCGAGGTGGAACCGGCTCCTTCCTTCACAACGCGTCTCGCACTGCTACCAGCGTGCCCGGACTCGCTAGTTGCACCCATTGGCACAGGATCGCGCTTCGGGGGCGGCGACTGCCCTAGAGGAGCGGCGGAGAACTTGGTACGTAGAACACGCACCCTGACGTCCGCTAATGCCTCCTGAATAAGTGCGGCACCAGCTAACACATCTCTCGACGCCGGGAATTCTCCCTCGAGGGAAGACGCACGAGGTGTGTCTCCGCTTTCTTTCCTTTCGCTCACAGCGCTAGAGACAGGTTCTTCGCCGGTCGGCGCACAGGAATCGCTCGCGGGCGCAAGTTCAACACCGAGTGGGCTTGCTGGCGATCTGGGGCGCGCCTTTGAAGCGTACTCCGCCGCGAAAGCGTGCTGGAGTTCGCCAGGGGCACCTGTTCGCTTGCGCCCGCTGTTGCGAAAGGCGGCTCGCTTTATAGGTAACCCAGAGTTCGAAAAATTCGTATTACGCATCCGGGCGCCTACTGAAGATTCCTGAGCAGATTGGGCGCACTTCGGCGTTGCGGGCTCATCTCGCAAGACCGCGGTAACTTGTTTACGCACCGGCGCGTCCGGTACGTCGCCTCTTTCTTTTTCTTTTCTTACAGCAGCCCTTTCAGCGGCTACTCTCTTGTTTTCCACGCCGGACACGACTTTGGGAGCGTCAAGGCCGAGCACGCTCAAAGACGCGCTCGCTCGCGCTCCGGAAGCACGGCCAGCAGCGCCAGCGCCCTGACGGGAATCATTACACGCGCTTGACGGCTTGTGTTCGCGTTCCGGAGACGCAGGACTCGCTAGACCAAATGCAGAGTGCGTAGAATTCGAGTAAGACGACTCTGGACTTATTAACGCTGCCTGGTGTGGCACAGCATCGCCCGACGCGGCAGCCATGCTGTAAGACGCGAATGGATCTCGCGCCTGGTCTGACGTGCGCGGTACGTCTCTCGCTACCCGCCTCTCGCTTCTGACCGCCTTCTGGGCAGATAATCTTGTGTCTGGCGCGTAAGACGCGCTCGTACTTTTATTTTCTTTGTAGTCAACCAGCTCTGCACTCGGTGCGTCGCTCTGCACGTCTTGCGGCTCGTCTGGGATATGCTGACCGCCTCCTCTTGTTCCAGCAACTTTCCTTGAAGGCGCGGCGTTGTCGGGCACGCATTGCATGAGCGCGCTCGATATTTCGCATGCTCGCACTTCCGGGATGCGACCAATCGTAACAGGAGCGTGCTGAGACACACAAGGTACGTCCCCCTCATTGGGCACGCGTTCTGACGACTTAGGCTTCGTCCGGGGACGGCCAGGGAGTCTGAATTCGCGCAGCGTGCCTCAGACATCGACCACTTGTCCCAACGACGCACAAGGTCTTGCCGTGCAGCCGGTGCGGTCTCGGACTCAGAAGCCGCGCGCCTCTCCGAGAGCGAACACAGTACGTCTTTATTTCCCTCTTCCTTGCTAACCACGCTTCTTGCAGCTTCTCCTCCATCTTGCGCGAGCGCGCTCACGCTGAATGCGCTCACCGCCATACCCGCCGTTGCCTCGAGAGCGCTACCAACAACCAACGTCGCCTTCCGTGTCTCGTGCGAAGCGTCCTCCGGCTGGTGCGTTAGCTGTGGCGACTGCGACGGTTCCCGGGGTGCTGTCAGGTGCGTAGTACGCGGGTCGCTTGTATTGTGATTTACTGACGCCTCCCGCAGCAGAAATGTGTCGCGAGATGGAGCGCGCACGTTCTGCGCAATACGAAGGCCTCGCGCCTCAAGGCGGGCGCCTTGTACGTCAACTTTCGCTGCCTCCACACCGCTGATGACGCCCTCAGGAGATGGTGATTCGCCCGGCGCGTGAAACGCGACCATGCGCTGACTGTGGATCTGTTTAGACGGCCAGTAGCCCAGTGCGTCGCTCGAAGCGTAGTTCGAGGAGTGCTCATCGTACTGACAGCGTCTTTTCAATCCAGCAACTTCACCATCGGGCGCAGAGCACCCGCTCGCACCGCTCCACAGCGTCAACTCTCTTCGCAGCCCATCCTCCCAAGGAGGCGGACGTCGCATTTCTAGTACTTCCAGCTCGGTCTGCCCCATCTGAGCTTGTGTGGGCTCGTCGGACGCATTTCGAATTGGCCAAAAACCGCGCTTCAGCGGCAGCAGGCTACCGTGAAGGTGATTCTGTACAGTACTAGACACCATCAATCTTTTTATTTCTTCGTCTCTTCGTACACTGCTTGCTAGCAAGGCAGGTAGACGCAAATTCGGCGTGTTGAAGCGCCGTTGGGGTGTATTTCCAAGCCCGAAGGCTGGCAAGGTGATGTCTCGCCGTTGAAGACGCGAAATCGTGTTCGATTCTCGAGGATAGCCCGAAAACGAAGATCCCTCAGATGAAAACATTATTTGGACGACGGTGGTCAGAGCCGGGAAACTTTCTCTACGAGTCTGAGGTGGGAAAGGGGAGTTGTAGGTGGTGTGTTGGGGTTGTATGAGTACAGAGAAAATAGAAACAAGCGCACAGGAGACACAGGAACACAAGAAATCGAGTCAGGACAGTAGCTAGGGTCCGAGATAAGAGAAACGAAACTTAGAGTCTAGGTAACAAGCCGGGGGCCCACTGGAGTGGGGAGCGCTCCCTCAGAACGAGTCTGAAGGGTGGCTAAGCCTCGGAAGGCCGGGAGTTCGAAGCTTTTCGAGGGGAGTTCGACGAGGCAGAATGGAGCGTTAACTCCAAGTCCGACAGGATAGAACAGAACTAGCACAGTATATTTGTTTCCCCACTGGGAGAATGTGATAGAATATGCAACAGAGCCGATGATATTCAATCGATCCCAGAGCCAATAGTCCGAAGGGCAGTAAGCCGATGGTCACAATGGCTTGGTCCGAGTGCACAAAGGCAGCTTTAGCAATTTATCAATCAAATTCCCCCTCGCGGTGGGCTCCAGATAATGAGGATCGAGCGCCTCTGGGAGGTCCGTGCACGCGCCTGGCTCACACCAAACACAAACACACAAACACAACACAATTAAATGGGGTTTTGACCTCGCCGGGGGCGGCGCGAGTCCGATTTGTATTGCTTGGGGGCAACTAAATATACCTTGTACTTTGTACTTGCTCTTCGACTGAACAAACACTCAGACACAAAGTCCGGTAGGTTATTCTGTTCTGTCTCGCTCCTTTCTCTTTTGCCTTTCACTCGATCGGCGACTTCCGGTGTGGAAGGACAACCAAGTAACGGTTTATTTGGTTTACACCGGAAATTCCGGGTGTTTCCACAGGAGATGGCTCCGGTCAGGTGGGTACCCGGGTGCTCAGAGGTCTCCCAGAACCAGGGAGACCTCCCTCCTTATATACTGCTTGCTTCTTGTATTTTAAATACCTCGACTCGAGTCACTTTGAGAACAATGCCGCCCTCGATTCCGCTTATCGCTTTATGGCCAGCCCGGATCATCATCGGGATGATGTCAAGCCAATCAATCTCGTGCCGTCCTCCGAGAGCGATCCAGATCGCCGGACGCGATCAGGTGATATGCGCGCCACAGCGTGTATCTGGCTGTACCTCTCTCTCTTTAATTCTTCTGCCTGCGCGCGGCGTGTATGGCTTTATTGGATAATCTGCCTCACTGTTCCAGACAAGTCTAAACATCTTCCGAGAGTATAACGATTTGCGAGTGGGTTTACTAATCCTTGACGTGGTTCTTACACCACTCTCGGAGAAGCTCTGACTCCGAGGACTCGCATGATGTGTCCAGTGCTCGGTCGGAGTGGCTACCGCCTCACAAAGGCCTCAATACTATCCAAGGTACTCGCTCACCGAGCTCTCGATAGCTGCAGCACTCGCTATCCAGCAATATACAGATCCGAATATTTGTAGCATTTATTTGTTCTTAGCCAAATTGCGTAAAAACGCGAATTTAACGCTGAACGCGCAGCAGGCGTATTAATACGCTGATACCGTCTTATATAACTACTGCTGCCGGTACAATATCTACGCAGCTTCGTGTAGGCGAGGCAAAGGATTGACACGAGTACTTTGCTCGAATACGGCGGTGAGTCGCTGGACTGGCTTGTTATTTTGTCCAAACTCACACTTCTTTCTGACTATCAGGGACCCGGATTGCACGTCGGCGGCGCGGTTCGTGTCTGTCCTTGTGGCGACGCGTTCTACTGCTCGAAAACGTGTCAACGGGCGCACTGGCGTGCAACGCATGGGGACACATGCTGCGCAGCGGAAGGCCCTTGGGGTTTGCACGGTATGTACTAGTAATTTTCGGCCGCCCATTTTATCTCATCTCTTCCACGATAACTTCTGACTGCATGACAGGTACCATCAGCCTGGGCGACATACTATACCTCAACGTCCAAGCGAGCTATTGCATCGGCCAGTGTCCGTCGGTGACCATCTCCAACGTACTCGAGGTATACAAGCAGGGGAAGCGACCGATGATCAGTATAGATGCTGCTCGAGAGTATCCGGGCGTACGCATTGTGGTGCGGTCCCTGGAGGCGGATTCGGTACTTCCACCCCCGATAGAGTCGATTGTGCCGATGGCGGCTGCACACGAAGTGCTCGTCGAGATGCGGATCACTCTAGGACAGACGGAGCATGTGCGCATGCTTCCTTTGACGTACGACATCTCTTTCTTTGCGAACATGTTGGTCAAGGCGCAGGCCAACGAGTCACAGACGGCAAGGGAGTTACATACGGCAAGGGAGTCACAGACGGCAGGGGAGTCGCAGACATCGAGCGAGTTACAGACAACCATGGAGTCACAGACGTAGTCGTACGGTATATATGTGCAAAGCGACTTGTCCCCTCATTGCAATCCTATATATTTTGTTGCTCTCCTATATATTGACTAGGAGAGACCCGTGTTTACAAACCCGAGTGTCTTCAAAGACTTTTTATCTCCATTCCGTTGCCTGTAGTAAGTCCTTGAGAGGCGTGGTTTGGCATGCATCCAACCCGGTGCATGTGCGAACTGCGAAGGGATCGTAAGGCAAGAACGGTCCAACGGTATCGACTTGCTACGTCGTCGTGCAATTAAAGGTATGATGCAGGCCTGTGGCGCTCGCGTCGACCCGCGACACGCCAAGTCCAAGGTTGCGTTGTTAAGAGAGGTCACCGGACGGTTGAAGGTCGTATGTCACGCAAATGTCACACGCTTTTCGTCTCAGAAAGGCAACTTTCGAAATCTGTCAAAGCGCGGCAGCTCGGCAAAAAGGGCCTCCTTGCTTATAGAAGGGATGTTCAACTTGTACACTTCGAAGGTGCTGACCACTATACCTATAACGCTACCGCGTCTACCTCGTGCAGTGTCGCCGCCTCCTTCTCTCCCGCCTTCTTGCCCATGCCCGCCTCCGTCGCCCATACTCCGTCTCCTCCGCCTCCTCCGCCACCGCCTCCTCCTCCTCCTCCGCCTACGCCGTCGTCGTCGCAAGCTCCTTCTTCGACGTGACCTCCCTCGATGCGTCTCCGCCGAGCCCATTGAACGCGTTGCCGCCTAGTTCCTCCTTTGACGCCTAGTTCCTCCTTTGACGCGTAGAAAACTCCCTTTAGCACGCTAGAAAACTCCCTTTAGCACGCTAGAAAACTCCCTTTGGCACGCTCGCCGGGCAAGGTCCTTCGACGCGTCGAGAGCGGTGCATCCGGGCGAGTCTGGAATGTGCACGCGTCGGCGAGCTCCTTCTTCGACCGCTTTGAGTTCCTTCTAGCGCGGTCGCCGGCGAGCTCTGCGACGCATCTGCACGTCGCCGGCGAGCTCCTTCTTCGACACGTCGCCGGCCAGCTCCTTCTTCGACACGTCGCCGGCCAGCTCCTTCTTCGACACGTCGCCGGCCAGCTCCTTCTTCGACACGTCAGACGCTGAGCTCCTTTTAGCGTACTCCCCGGCGAGCTCCTCCTTCATCAAAGACGTCGTCGGCGAGGTCCTTCGACACGCCGAGAGCGAGGTCCTTCGACACGCCGAGAGCGAGGTCCTTCGACACGCCGAGAGCGAGGTCCTTCGACACGCCGAGAGCGAGGTCCTTCGACACGTCAGACGCTGAGCTCCTTTTAGCGTACTCCCCGGCGAGCTCCTCCTTCATCAAAGACGTTGTCAGCGAGGTCCTTCGACACGCCGAGAGCGAGGTCCTTCGACACGCCGAGAGCGAGGTCATTCGACACGCCGAGAGCGGTACGCTCGGACGAGTCTGGAGGTGCACTAGGGCGAGTCTGGAGGTGCACTAGGGCGAGTATGGAGGTGCACTAGGGCGAGTATGGAGGTGCACTAGGGCGAGTCTGGAGGTGCACTAGGGCGAGTCTGGAGGTGCATCAGGGCGAGTATGGAGGTGCATCAGGGCGAGTCTGGAGGTGCACTAGGGCGAGTCTGGAGGTGCGCTAGGGCAAGTCTGGAGGTGCACTAGGGCGAGTATGGAGGGGCACTAGGGCGAGTATGGAAGTGTACGCGTCGACCTCCGTGGACGGATCGATCTTCAGGGACCTTCTTCGACGCGAGCTCCTCCTTCGACGCGAGCTCCTCCTTCGACGCGAGCTCCTCCTTCGACGCAAGCTCCTCCTTCGACGCGAGCTCCTTCTAGCGCGCTCGCCGGCGAGCTCCTTCTAGCGCGCTCGCCGGCGGGCTCCTTCTAGCGCGCTCGCCGGCGGGCTCCTTCTAGCGCGCTCGCCGGCGGGCTCCTTCTAGCGCGCTCGCCGGCGGGCTCCTTCTAGCACGCTCGCCGGCGGGCTCCTTCTAGCACGCTCGCCGGCGGCCTCTATCTGACGCGTCGATGGAAGGTGTAGGCGTCGGCCTGCATGATCGCGTCGACACTTAAAGGGTGCACGCGGTGAGAGATGAACGCGGGCGAGAGATGAACGCGGGCGAGAGATGAACGCGGGCGAGAATTGGCGGGCTCCTCTTCAGACACGTCGGCGGCGGGCTCCTCTTCAGACACGTCGTTGGCGGGCTCCTTCGACGGCCCTTCCCCGCTGAGCTCCTCGCGAGCTCCCTGGACCCGTCACCGGCGGGCTCCTCTTTCGACGCGTCAGACGCTGAGCTCCTCTTCAAACACGTCAGTCGCTGAGCTCCTTTTAGCGCGCTCGCCGGCGAGGTTCTTCGTCAACGCATCGACAAGGTCGGATGACGAGCTCCGTGACGGCGACGACCTCCGTGGACGCGGTGACCTCCGTGCACTCGTCGACCTCCGTGCACTCGTCGACCTCCGTGGACGCGGTGACCTCCATGAACGCGTCGACCTCCGTGCACAGATCGGCCTCCGTGGACGCGTCGACCTTCGTGGACGCATGAGGCGACCTCCGTGCACAGATCGACCTCCGTAGACGCGTCGACCTTCGTGGACGCATGAGGCGACCTCCGTGCACAGATCGACCTCCGTGCACGCGTCGACCTCCGTGCACAGATCGACCTCCGTGGACGCGGCGACCTCCGTGGACGCGTCAGCCTGCATGGACGCGTCGACATCCGTGAACGCATCGGCCTCCGTGCACAGACCGACCTCCGTGCACGCATGAGGCGACCTCCGTGGACGCGTCGACCTCCGTGGACGCATGAGGCGACCTCCGTGCACTCGTCGACCTCCATAGACGCGTCAACCTCCGTGCACGCATCGACTTCCGTGGACGCATCGACACGTAAAGGGTGCAGGCGGTGCGAGGTGCAGGTGGCGAGGGGTGCATGCAACGAGCGTCGAGAGGTGTACGCGTGCGAGAGTGAATGCGGCGAGAGAGATGAACGCGGCGAGAGAGATGAACGCGGCAGGACTCGAGAGGTGCACTCGGGCGACGTGCTCGAGCAAGGGAGATGTGGACGCGGGCGACGTGCACGCGGGCGAGGGAGAGATGTGCACGCGGGCGACGTGCACGCGGGCGAGGAAGAGATGTGCACGCGGGCGAGCGGCTGCATGCAGTTCGGCGAGGGCGCAGTTGGATACCGCGAATTCGGGCTGGACCTGAAGCCAGGCGACGTCTTCCTTGTACGGTTGCTGGACGTCGCCGAGCAAGCGGGCGAGCGCTTCGTTGAGGGTTGGCCGGCATATTGAGCTTCGGCGTAGATGTCGTACTTGTGCTGTCCTTCGGGAGGTCCTGAAGACTGGTACAGCGGCGCGAGAGACCGTGCGCGTTGGGGTTCGACGATCGGTGGTCCGTAGGCAATCGCGGTGGCTGCGAAAAGGAATTCAGTGACGCGTATACTTGGAGGGTCGTTGGCTACTCACTGTGGGCGTGTTGTTCGCGCACCTGTTGAGGGATTGCTAACCGCGCGCATTGAGTCTAGAAGTACTCGTGGACGGAGATGGATCATCGAGCGCTAGCCGAGGTCGGGTTTGCTGTCGATTTTGCATGCTATTGGGGAGTATTTCAGTCAAGGGAGAACCCACGCATTGAGTAGTGCACGCACCTAGCGAATCCCTCGTTCAGCAACTTCAAAGTTCAAGGCATTGATGCCTATGGTTCAGATTCAAAGCGCAGGTGGGGTAGAGATAGTCTAGTTAGTAAGTGGCGGCTTCAGACTTCGTTTGGCGGCTCAGTCCGTTGTCGTTGACCAGGACTGGCTGAGAGTCGGAGAGACAGGAAGACATGAGAGTCGAGAGCGACTCAGCGAGAGACGGTTCGAGTCAAGACCACCGCGGCATTTCGGGCCGGAGACGTGCGCGTAAATCGAATTTGGAATGCCTTTTCGTGGTTTCTTTCCTGTTTCTTTCAGTCATCACCGTGCTTCCGACAGCGTTCGTGAACGCAGACGCTCATGATGATACCACATTAGACACGAAATGCAATACCATCTGATCGTCCCGCGCCATTCTGCTCGCATCTGCCCGCTCTTCATAATGAGCCTGGCCGCCGCCAGGAAGTTTGTCAAGGCATCTTGACCGCTATTGGACCTTTGACACCCGTGTGATGTACAAAGACGAGTCCTGCGTCGCGACGCCATTGGTATCAAGTAACCAACCATCCGCTGCCCAGGTCTCCTCTTCCGCCGTATCCGTAAGTCGCGACCTTCGATCAATTCAGAACTTACCATGGTTCACGTCAGGTTCTCTGACTGCGCACTCTCATCAGCATACTCTGTCATTGCACATGTCATGAACGTACTGGCAACTGACTTCCGTGTCAGCGGCCACTGGTACTTACGTGAATTCGTCCCGCCACATCCGACGTCGCCATATAGCTTCACTCGTGCGTGCTCGGGCGCGAGATCGGCCTCAAGCACATCCCCTGGACAAAATATCCAAGCTTCTATTGGCCCGGCCGCCACCCAACGCCCGCGCCGCTTCGTCCTTGCGCTAGGTGATGTCCACATTGACCCGCGCTAGGCGATGTCCACATTGACCCGCGCTCCTCACACCATCCCGGACGCGAACTTTGCAGGATGACTGCGCTCTCATGGCATCTTCTGCCCCTGTGCACATAGGGTCTCTCCTGGCGACATCGCGGTCACGCCATAGCGCCTTCGACTTACTCAACGTCCCCGCACAGGATCTCGTCGACTCAAAGCCGCCGCCGCCGTCGCGGTCTGGCTCTTGCACTTATCCTCGCCCTTCACCCCTCCGAGCTGCGCATTTCCTATTGAACCGCCTGCTCGATCTCTGGCCAGCCGCCTTTTCGATTTCTAGCGAGCGGTCTGCTCGATCACACGCTTCATTACATCAAGCAGTAGACTTCACAACCACAACACAGTAGACGGACGGCGATTGAAGATGGGCACCGCACAGTCATCTGGTACGCGTCTCTTAGCCCGTTTCAGACGACGACTGACCCTCGCCTATGCTAGCAGCGACGAGTCAGCCAGACGGCGCTCCCGCTTCGACGACGTCGTCAGAGAACGAACCTAAAGAGATTGCGATCATAGGAGCCGGGGCTAGCGGTGAGCGACTGTGCTTCGTCCTTTTTGCCCCCTCTACACGATCGTATTCCTTACTCACGATTGTATCCCTCTACACGATTGTATCCCTCTACACGGTTGCACCTCTTTCGCATGATTGCGCCCCTTCCGCGTGCCTGTATCTCTCGTCGCAACTGTATCTTTCCTCACGACTGTATCTTTTCTCGCGACTGTATCCCCCCTTGACGAATAGGCCTCTCCTTGCTCGCCTTTATTGTCCACAATGTCTCCCATCGTCCATAATTCCTCACCTTGCTCGTCTTCATCGCTCGCGGGTCCCCTCAGAGTCGTTCATAAACCCCTCATCGTTCATAAACCCCTCATCGTTCATAAACCCCTCATCGCCCTTGCCCCTCTTCATCGCCCGTGCCCCTCTTCATCGCCCTTGCCCCTCTTCATCGCCCCTACCCCTCTTATCCAAGCTCATACCACGCCTCGCCGTACCCAGGCCATATTAGTGATTGCCTCTATCAGGCCTCGCCTCTATCAGGCCTCGCCTCTATCAGGCCTCGCCTCTATCAGGCCTCGCCTCTATCAGGCCTGTCTCTGACATCGCCCGTACCAAATTTCTCACATCACTGTGAACAGGTCTCGCAGTCCTCAAAGCCGTCCTCGACGCGCCGCAGTTCAAGGATGGGCGGTGGAAGGTCACGCTGTACGAGGCGCGGGAGGATGTGGGTGGGATATGGTGCGTTTTGGTGTTGCTGCTTGCGTTTTGGGGCTGCTGCTTGCGTTTTGGGGCTGCTGCCGCTTGTCTCCGACCTCGAGTCCGTTCCACCCGCCGACGAGTCCGTTCCACCCGCCGACGAGTTCGTTCCACCCGCCGACGAGTCCGTTCCACCCGCCGACGAGTTCGTTCCCATCGTTACTGCATTCTTCTTTTCTCCTTCTGTCGCTCGTCCTCTTCACCTTTTGTCGCTTCTTCTGTTGCTCCTTTTGTCGTCTTCTTCTCCTTTTGTCGCTTCTTCTGTCGCTCCTCCTCTCCTTTTGTCACTGTGTTGCTGCGCCTCTCCTTTTGTCACCGTGTCCCAACTTCTGTCGCGGCGTCTCTCTCCTTCTGTCGCCGTCTCCCTCCTTCTGTCGCGGCGCCTCTCTCCACTGCTCTCCGCTCCCCTCCCGTCCTTTTACCCGTCCCCTCGCCTCGATTCCCGCTTCGTGCTTTATCCACCGACGTCCTTCGCTGATCATTGTCTGCCTTCGCTGATCATCGTCTTCCTTCGCTGGTTCACGTCTTCCCTCGCTCATCCTATCCAACCTCGATCCCTTAATCATCCTATCCAACCTCGATCCCTTCATCATCCGATTCATCCTCGCTGATTCCCATCGTGCTCGTTCACTCGATTTACCCAACGCCGTTTACTCGATCCGCCCAACGCCGTTTACTCGATCCGTCCTCGCTCATCTTATCCGTCCTCGCTCATCTTATCCGTCCTCGCTCATCTTATCTGTCCTCGCTCATTCTGTCCATGCTCATCCTGTCCATCCTCTTCATCCTCGCTTCTTGCTCACCCCCTCTGCCCCTCCCAGGCTCCCCGCCGAACCCACGCCACTCCCCGACAAACTCACGCCGCTCCTCACTTCCCCGCCCGTCACCCACTCTTCCCCGCCCGTCACCCACTCTTCCCCGCCCGTCACCCACTCTTCCCCGCCCGTCACCCACTCTTTCCCGCCCTCCACCAAACCCTCCCCGTCCCTGTCCGACTCGCCCGTCACCGAACCCACTCAGAACCCACCCTCCACTCAGAACCCACCCTCCACGAAACCCACCCCTCCCACCCCCACCCCACCCCTGACCCCGCTCTACGACGCCGTCTTCACCAACATCCCGCATCCCGCCATGGCGTTCACGAGTTTCGCGTTCAAGCCGGAGACGCCGCTGTTCCCGTCGCATGCGCAGGTGTTGGCGTATTTTAGGGTGAGTTCGGAGAAGATGGTGTGGGCTCTTTTTCTGCAGGAAGGGGGGCGAGGAAGAGGGAAAGGGGAAGAGGGAAAGGGTGGGTGAGAAGAGGGAAAGGGTGGGTGAGAAGAGGGAAAGGGGACGGGGAAGGAGGGAGGGGGAGGGGAGTAGGAGCATTAGGGGAGAAGAAGGGGGGAGGCGGCGTTGGGGCGTTGGGGAAGGGGACGTTGGGGCGTCGCGCAATGGGGGAGGAGCGTTTTGGAAGGTGGGTGGGGAGGGGGGGGAGGAAAGGGGAAGGGGGTCGAGCGAGTTGAGGGAATTAGGGGGGGAGGGAGTCGAAGGTCAAGGGGGAGGGAGTCGAAGGTCAAGGGGGAGGGTGCTCGAGGGGGAGGGTGCTCGAGGGAGAGGGTGGTCGAGTGCAGTGAGCGGGAGGGAGTTGAGGAGAGGGGGTCGCAAATCGCACAAAGGGCTGATATTGGCGACTATCATCACTAACTACCCACAGGACTACGTGGCGCATTTCGGCCTCGGTCCCTATATACGGTTCAATACCCGCGTGCAACTGGTAGAGAGGCGGGAGGGGAGGTGGAGGCTGACGGTGAAGGGCGCCGACGAGCAAGATCAGGACGCCGCCGACCTTCAGCAAGACGCTGCTGACCTCGAGCAAGACGCCGCCGACCCCGAACAACTCCCTGCCACCCGCACCCCAGACTACGCTGACCTCCTCCTCGTCGCCAACGGGCATTACCGCTACCCCCGCTACCCCGAGGTACCCGGTGTCCAGGCGTGGATCGACGCGGGGAAGGCGCTGCATTCGACGTGGTATCGGAGGCCGGCGTCCGCTGGGGGCGGCGGCAACGGTAGCGGTGAAAGGGGAAAGGACGGCGCCGGGGTAGCGGGAGGAGGGATCAGGGACGGCCGCGATAAGACAAAGCTACCTCTTCGGCGCAAGCTACTCATCGTCGGTGGGGGCCCCTCCGGCACCGACATCGCTGATGACCTGCGCGGCACGGCGGACCTCATCCTGCACGCCGCGACTAAGCCTCCCGAGCACCGCTTCGCCAATATTCACGGCCGGCCGCGTGTCATCGCTTTTGAAGATCATGCAGGCGGCCGAGTGCGGTTCGCGGATGGGTCTGTCGAAGAGGGCGTCGAGTATGTGATTTTGGCGACGGGGTACCAGTTCTGGTTGCCCTTCTTCTCTGAGGAGGTGCTGAAGGTCGCAGAGCCGCCACGCGCACCACTGCTGCCGGACGCGCTGTACAACTCTACGCACCATCTGTTCCCGCTCGCGAGGAACATCTGGCCCCTGCAAACGCGGACCGACGAGCAATCGCACGCCCACTATCCGCCACACACGCTCGCCTTCATCGGCCTGGCGAAGCGCGTGATTACGTGGCCCGTGATGGAGGCGGAGGCGCGTGCCGCGCTCGCGGCGTTCGCTGACCCGAGTATTTTGGAGGGCGAGGCGGACGGGGTGCGCGCGCGCGCCGAGCGCTTCCAGGGCCGGCCGTATGACATTCACGTCACCGAGGGCTACGAGCAGTTCGTGCACCGCAACGAGCTGTATCATCTTGCCGCGCGCGCGCGGGAGCCCGTCGCAGGGCCGGGGAGCATCGCGGAGGGAGGCACGTATATCGTGCAGGAATGGGAGAAGGAGCTGTTCGAGCATATGTTTGTGCTGAGGCGGCTGTGGGTGGAGATTGTGGAGCGGGGGGAGGCGGAGGCGTGGTTGAAGGGCGTGGGGGAGGGAGGGGTGGAGGATTGGATGGAGATGGCGAGGAAGATGTTGAGGGAGGCGGGGGAGGCGGAGGTGGGGAAGTTGGATAAGGTAGAGGCGGTTGCGATATAGATGGGGGGCAGTACCTTCGAAGTGTAGGAATTGAACAATGAAATTATAGGAGGGCAATCAATTTGCATATACCGTACGACTAGGTCTGCGACTCCTCGGCCGTCTGCCATGACTTGCGCTACGCACTGGTAAAGAATGCGATGTGATACGTGAAGGGAAGGACGCGCGCATGCTCGATGTGCCCTAGAGTGATGCGCACCTCGACGAACGCGTCGCGTATGGGCTCTGTCGGATCTGGAAGTGGTGCATCCCCCTCATAAGAGCGCACCAGAACGCGCACTCCCGGATATTCTGGAATAGCCTCAATGACGACTATTGGTTGCTTCCCCTGCGCAAGCACCTCCAGAACGCCGGATACGACTTCCGGAGGCCGCTCACTGATGCACAGGAACGCCTCAACATTGAGGTGTATGATGTCGCTTAGGCTGATGATACCTGTTTCGAAAGATCAGAAAATTGTTGTGAAAGGGTGATGGTAGCGGTAAAGCAGCAGAAGTAATCGCAAGTGCAGACAGGAAAGAGACGCCAGAAACGTACCATGCAGACCCCAAGGGCCGTCTGCTGCGCAGCATGTTTTGCGATGCGTCCCGCGCCAGTCCGCCTGTTGACACTTCTTCGAGCAGTAATATACGTTTCCACAAGGACAGACACGAACCGCGCCACGGATATGCGGCCCCTGACGGACTATTAAATTCAACCAGACTAGATGATGATCTGGAGACTCACCGTGTCGTTTGAGCAAGGTACATGCGCTAATCCCCCACCTCGATCGCGCACAGCCGCGTAAAGGGTGTACCGGTAGCAGTAGTTATACAACACGGTTTGGGCGTACGACACTTCTTTGGGATCCCTTGCAATTTTTTCAGGGGAGACGTATCGATCGCCGTGGAGGCGGTGGAACGTGCGCAGGACCGACTGCTGAGCTAGCCCGAGGGACAACCGACGGGAGAAGTCGAAGACGGGACGGTTCTCCCCGGACTTACTTCCGGCGTCCACGAGCAGGGTGTACGCGCCCGCCTCGATAGATCGAATGAGTGTTCGATTGCTGCCGCCAGCCTCGCAAACAGATAAAATGAGAGAGACCGCTTGAGACGCGCACATGTACAGGCCACGCTGGATACAGTAGTCCCCGGCGGAGACCACGGATCTCAGAAACGAGCGAGGAGAGACATCGAGCCGAAACGTGGGGAGGTGCAGAATCTGCTCTTGCAGCTGGAACTGGACGAACCATACGTCCTGCGCCAGCTCTGGCGAAATCGGCAACTCTGTAAGATATTGATTTTGCTTGGCGAAGTGCACGTGCAGGCCGCCCTTGCCGCGAACGTGCCGCCGAAGCTCGCGGACGAAGATCATGCGAGCGTCGCTGGTGCTGATTGGCATAGTTCTCGCACGACGCTGCATGTGTGGATCGTCCCACGCGGATACGAGGTTGCGGATGTACGATACGGCATTCAGGATGTTGTGAATGGTGTCGACTGGGTCGAATCCTGACGGTCGCGCGATTGGCGGGACATAGCGCGGGAAATAAAGCCAGAGGTCGAACGCGGGGTGCAGCATGTCTGGGCGCTCGACTAGGAGACGCTCGGCGTGACCACGGTTGGCCTGGAAGATAGACAGGTAGATGAGTGCGAGGTTGGTGAGGACGAGATGCAAGTTCGGCGCAGTCGTCGGGGCACGAATCCTTCCAGCACCCGGGTGAAAGAAGGATAGCCACTTCAGCGCATGCGGCCACATAGCGTAGAGCCTATCGTCCAGATCGCTATAGGGTCCAAGGTCCGCGGTGTTGCATACGGCCTCACAGGTCATGCTGAAGCGATCTAGGTCTTCCAGGACGACGCCGACGAGGTCGTCATCCTCGAACAGATATCCAGATTCCGGAAGATTGTCGAATAGCGAGGAGAACACGGGGTCGACCTTGTCGTTCATGAGAGCTCGTATCTTCGATAAAGCGTCGCGAGCGTTGGATGCGGGGCCGGCGGACCAGTCACGGTCGCCGTTGAGCTGCAGCGCCAGATCATTAACGCGTCTGATGTACACGTCGTGATTTCGATGGGGGTTCCCGGACGATTGACGCGCGGTACGGTTCGACGCCGTGCTGCTCATGTCGGGCTACAGCAAAAACAGCCTCAGTCAATGTCAGCGGCATGCGTATATGCACTCACGCAGAGCTTGCGGAGCGATGCAGGAAGGAAAGGTCGTCCGCGCAGTATGCGAGCGATGCGACAAGTCTTGAAAGATGGGCGTTTGCGACGAAAGAACAAAGCTCGTGACCGTACGTCATTGTTCCCTCGAGCACGTGCCCTGGCGATGAACTTGGTCGATTAAACGTTCGATTTACTCGACCAGCGAACTCCCACTTCGACGAGCAGAGCCAGGAGCTACGATGACAGCATCGCCATAGTATGCAGCTAGTAAGACATGATACAGCAGATGTCAGCTACAAATGAACTACACAATCGCATCAGGTCGAACATAAGCCGAAGACTTATCCAACCATCGTCTTGAATACGCACCAGACGAGATACGGTCCGCACAAATGTGACCGCAAGAGCGCAGGAACACGATAACGGATATCGAGAGACGCATATGGTCAGTGATAGTGGCCTGAGGAGCTGAGGAAAACAAGCTTGAAGTCATGGGATAACAACGCCTGCCTACTTACAGGCGGGTCACCTCAGTAAAGATAAACGGCGACGGAGGACAGACGTGCGCCAGGTTTAGCCCCCACCCTCGGCAGTGTTGTAGTCGCTCATTCAGGGACAAAAGTCAGTATCCCCCTTTGTAAAGCGCTCCTACTATTCGTCACTGAACTACTCTCGATCAACATATGCGGTGCCGCGTCGTTCGGGGTGCAGGTCGTAGTATCTGAGCGGTTTCTTCTACTGCTGGATGGCATCGAGCACGGGTGGTCGGTGCTCTTCTTCGAGGTCGACCTGTAGACGCTCTTGGATCGTCGGCCCCGTAACCGCCCTCGAGTCGCGATAGCCCATGGTTCAAGGGCAGCCGCGTCTCGCTCTCCGCATACTCCATCTCTTCAACGCGCCAAAACTCTCCTGGCACGGCGCCCGGGGTCACTATCAACAGGGCAGTGAAGATTATCCCTTGATCTCGCCGACGTCGTGAACGCCCGCGCGCGGATTCTAACCAAAGTTAGTATCAACGTTCCTGAGGTTGTCCCACAAAAGTACGCACTCTGACACTGCGCACCCGGGGCGCCGCAGCTTTGTCCCCTGCCCCGCTGCTGTCTCCCCTGCCCCGCCACTTCTTCCCTTGCCACCCCGCGACGAGGATATCAGCGGTTCCCCGTCCTATTTCTCCAACCACCTGCGCGTCAAGATCTACCGGACTGTACGATCCACCACTTTATCCTCCGCGGGCGACAGATGTGGGCCCGTGCCGCAAGC
The DNA here is from genome assembly GCA_007026445.1 of Schizophyllum amplum. Lineage (NCBI taxonomy): Eukaryota > Fungi > Basidiomycota > Agaricomycetes > Agaricales > Schizophyllaceae > Schizophyllum > Schizophyllum amplum. Next base: position 102,744 of record VDMD01000068.1, read on the forward strand.
CGCCGGAAGGACCCGCGGCGTTGCAAGCCGCCGGAAACGAGACGTGTGACTCGTGTCCTCGCGGTCCCCGTCCTGCTCTCTGCATGAGCGCGTAAATGCAAGTCCACATGTGCTCGCACCTTCAGCTGACTCCCTCCGCCGGTTCCCCATCCTCCTCGAACGGTTCGTCATCCATTCGGCCGCCCATCCGCCATCCTCCGGGTATCGTTGGCCGTCCTCCTGGGACCGTTCGGCGCCGTCCTCCTCGAAGCCTGAGAGTCGGATGACTATCGTATCGCTGACGGGGTCGCGATGTCCTTCAAACTCGTGTTAGATCGACTGAGAGGTCATGCTGGGTTGTGAGCGATGTAAGGGACATACGGCTTGCCGTTGAGGGACGTAAAGCTCGCTGTTGAGGGACGTAGGCCTTGTCATTGAGGGACGTAGAGTTCGCCGTTGAGGGACGTATGGCTTGCCGCTCAGCGTCGCCTGGCCGCCTGCTTCCCACCTGCGGCCGACCCTGCGGGCTTTCGTGGGCATCATTGCAGCGAACGGCATCATCGCGACTATCGTGTTGAGTAAGAATCGACGGGGCATAGAATGAAGGAGGGCAACGTACTTTGATCTAGTCGCATGCACGCGCTGATCCCGCTCGTAATAGCCCCCGGTTCGAGTCGGCGCTGGGTGACAGTGAGGCGGCGGGGTGAGAGTCAGGCGGCGGGGTGAGACTCGGGCGGCGGGTGACGGTGAGGCGGCGGGTAAAGGTCTGGCAGCGTAAGTTCCCGATTGGACTGCGTCGCGAAATGATGGGGACGGAACGGACTGGTCAAGTCGAAGGATTTGTTCAAGTCAACTTTGGATCGCGTCAGACGTTTCTCATATGCCGCGGGATCTCACTCACGTCCACATGCTGTGCGGTCGGAGTCGCACCAGAGAGCGAGGAAGATTTCCCCTCGAAGGTCTCGAGAGAAAACTTTTCGAAGACATCGAGCAAGGATTCCTCGAAGACATCGAGAGAGGGGACTAGCCAGGACATCAAGAGAGACCTGCTCGAAGACATCTAGAGAGAGCCTCCTCGATGAAGCTGTCCGTCCCTCGCAGCGCGTCCAGTGGGAGCGCGAGTGAAATCTGACGGCGGCGAAGTCTACCGAGGGCGCCGCCTGTAATGTCCCAGCCGAACGTCTGCATAAATGTTAGCGCCGAGAAGAAGATGGAGACGACGACCACGGGGACGAGGAACACGACCACGGCGACGAGGAAGACGACCAAGGCGACGACAAAGACGACCACGGCGACGACAAAGAAGACGACCACGGGGACGACGAAGACGACCACGGCGACGACGAACACGACCACGGCGTGGACGAAGACGACCACGGCGTGGACGAAGACGACCACGGCGTGAACGAAGACGACCACAGTGACGAAGACGACGGAGGCTATCATGATTGGGGTGAGGTTGCGCACCTTGTCCCTACTCAATCAGCGCCGCGGGGTGCTCCTTGAGAATAATGGTGCTCCTTAAGAATAATGGTGCTGCTTGACCTTGAGAATAATGGTGCTCCTTAAGGATTATGGTGCTCCTTGACCTTGAAAATAATGGTGCTCCTTGACCTTCTCAATCGACATACCTGCGCAGATGATACCAATGTCAGCTTCCCGGTGCGCTATCTCGCCTGTACTGTGAGACGTACAGGTTGATTATCCACAGCACAGAACGCAGATCATCCTGTATACTATTGTCGCTGAGTTGTTACGTCGTCGCTGAGTTGTTCCGTCGTCGCTGAGTCTTTCCGTCGTCGCTGAGTTGTTCCGTCGTTTCTGAGGTTTTCCGTCGTCTCTGGGTTCTCGTCGTCTCTGAGTTGTTCCGTCGTCGCTGAGGTTTTCCGTCGTCTCTGAGTCTTTCCGTCGTCGCTGAGTCTTTCCGTCGTCTCTGAGTCTTTCCGTCGTCTCCGAGTCTTTCCGTCGTCTCCGAGCTGTCGTCTAGTCGTCAGCAGCCAGGCAACTCGGACGCAGGCGCGGACTCACCATCGTAGGAGGATGTCCAGGATGAGTATCGTTCCACGAGGATGTCCACGATGAGCATCGTTCCACGGGATAGCGCGGGGTGAAATCGGTGAACGAGATAGCGCGGGGTGAAGTCGGTGAACGAGATAATGCCAGAGAAAGTCGTTCTACGAGCGAGTCCGAGATGAAGTGGCTCTACGAGCGAGTCCGAGAGGAAGTCGTCCTACGAGGAAGTCACGGATGAGGTCGATCCACGAGATAATCCAGCGGTGGACTCCACTTGCCTGCGAAGCGCGAGTTCAGCTTGTACACGGACGCGCCTATCAATCAGGTCGAGGTGCGCTCGCGGGATCTACTCACCCCTGGCGCGCTTTGTCCGAAGGCGACTCACCTGAGCTCGTTCCGATTCCGAAGGTGAGCGCGTCGCGAATGTGGGCTCTTCCCGAATGTGAGCGCGTCGCGAACGTGAGCTCGTTCCGAACGTGAGCTCGTCGCGAACCTGAGCTGGTCGCGAACGTGAGCTCTTCCCGAACGTGAGCGCGTCGCGAATGTGAGCTCGTCGCGAACGTGAGCTCGTCCCGAATGTGAGCGCGTCGCGTCAGCTCTCCCCGAATGTGAGCTCGTCCCGAACGTGAGCGCGTCCCGAATGTGAGCGATCGTCGCGAACGACTTGCTCGTCGCGAATGACTTGCTCGTCGCGAACGACTTGCTCGTCGCGAACGACTTGCTCGTTCCGATATAAGTAGGGTTTCTCGACGTATGCAAACGTGCTGCCAAGGGCCGACGGAGAGAGGCCCTTTGGAAGAGTAGGTGCGTTTTCGGCGGTTATCCTCGGGGTCTGCGAGGGACTATGAGACCGGGCAGCGCGGTAACGAAAGCCAAGACTCACGGTAACGGAAGGCAAGGCTCACGGTGACGGAAGCCAAGACTCACGGTAACGGAAGTCAAGACTCACGGTAACGGAAGCCAAGACTCACGGTAACGGAAGCCAAGACTCACGGTAACGGAAGTCAAGACTTCATCCGTTGAACGCTTACCTTCGACGGCCTGGGATTCCGAGCGTCTTCCGATCAAGTCCACACGATGACGAAGGCCGGAGAACGAGGGTCTGCACACGGGGTCTCTAGATCCATGGAGGGGTGAATAAGGGGAAAGGTAAGTGGGTGCAAGGGCGCGGGTGACCGTCTGGCTGCAAGGCCCCAGCAGAACGTTGAGGAGAACTTCGGGTACGTCGGTGAAATCTAGACGTACGACGTATACGCTGGCGAGGGTGTTCACGTTGATCGTGATGCTGTTATCGACGTTGTCTTCTGCAGCAGGCTAAGCTCCGAGTTGCGTTCAAGGAAGCGTTTGCAAGGCGCCGTTTTCTGTTCAGAAGACAACAGCACTCTCTCAGCCTTTCCGTTCGTATGCGGGCGCGATGCGTATGAGGTTGTGTTATTGAGGCATAGAATGGTACGACATGAGGTGAGAAGGATCACATATTCCGTCGCCGACCAAGTGAAAGCGCTCGGCCAGGGCCCGATCGGGAACGTTGACAAAGGGTAAGACGCGATTGTCCAAGCGCCGAAGCGCCACATATTAGTCATCATTACGCTGACTGCGACTGCCCATCGCGTAGCGCCCAGCACGTTTCACGGCTTGTTCTCAACCATCATCTTCACGAACGAACTTACGACTTGGCCTGCTCCGCCGCTTTAGAGAGAAAGCTCAACGCAAAGCGTTACGGCGGAGGCTTTACGATCAGTATCAACACCAGCCCGCCAGTCCAGACACCACAGCCAGCCTTGAAGAACGAGACGCACAGGACCTACGACAGAGCGACGCTCAATCACGACAGAGGAGACGTTTGATCATGCGGGAATCGAATTTCTGCTTCCCAGCGCAGAACAAGGCGAGCGTGTGCATATCCAGCCAGCTCTATGACCGCAGAGGTGCGCTGCCTATGCTGCAGTCCAGTTCCATCGTGCTGACCCCTTGTCTTGCACAGCGCTGGATACCTCCTCGCCTTTGCCGCTGTTCAACTCCTTAACGCATCTTACATATCTCACCTCAACATCGCCTCGCATCCGCGAGATCATGACCATGGACGGTGGCCTCGAACGACTTGTCAAGATCCTCCACGACTTCTGCCTCGCCCCGCCCTCACCAGAGAACCCAGTCCTCTTCTACGGGCTTATGCCCAAGCCCGCCAAGGGCCGCGCCTCGCCCGAGCGCGAGTACGTGCTCAACCCCGCCACCTTCGACAAGCACGCCGCCTTCCGCTTCTCCCTCGCCTTCCAATGCCTCGTCAACATCGGCGTCCGCGGCAGCGAGAACATCCGCTCCCGTGTCGTCCAGGCCGGCACCCTCGACGTCGTCGGCTGCATCCTCGAAGCCTGGCTCGTCAACCGCGGCTTCGGCCTCGTCGGCCCGCCCGCGGGGATCCCCAGTCGCACCACCACCACCAGCAGCCGCGCCGGCGCGGGCACATCGCGTGCGCCTGCCTCGCGCGCACCGGGGTCCGCGCCGCGCCCGGGCGCTCCGCCTGCCATACCCACCGCGGCAGGGACACCCCTCATGCCGCGGATACCGGCGGCCAACGTACCTCCCAGCCGCCCGCGCGCCGTCATCCCGCCCCCGTTCACGCGCCAAAACGCGAGCTGGCTGTACACCGATCAGGACCCGCCCGCGCCACCGACGCCAACCGCGCCAGCCGCGCCCTTCTACCGCGATCGTAGCCAGACGATCGTCGCGCGGCCGCGGATGCCGGAGACGCGGGACTCATCCCCAGAGCAACCTGCGAGGCGGCAGCAGCCTGTGGATGTCAGGCCGCTGTCCGCAGATGCCCGTGCGGCGGTGGCGAGCACCTCGGAGACGATGCGCCGCCCTGGTGACCAGCGTCGCTCGGCATCGGAGGCGCAGCGGAGACCAACACTGGATCGCGTAGGAACATCGAACTCGAGCGCGTCCTTCTCGAGTGAGTGATTGATTGGCCTGTATGCGCGGCGCGCGTTTGACTGACTTGGACGCAGCAGATAATACCTCGCCGTCGTCCAGTCGGCCGCAATCACCGCACCAGCACTCGCCGTCGTCATCGCGCCCTGAGACGGAGACGGAGGACGATGAGGAGCCGGTGTTGGGCGGGGGGTCGGTGTTGGGTGGTGGTCCAGGATCGATGCTGGGCGGTGGGGTGACGCGCGGGCGGGAGGAGCCGTTGATGAGCGCTATGGCGAGGAGTCGGACCGTGACGCGGCCTGAGCGTTTGGGTCAGGATGGCATGGGACGCGACGATATTGGGACGTTGAATGAGATGGGCTTGGAAGGTGAGTCTTTCGTCGTCGCCGGTGTGGTTGAACACAAGGTCGGACTCGTGGGTATGCTTTGCGGCGTATCGCTCAGGTCTCAGTGCTCTCTCCTGGGATTTTTTTTGGCTTGGTCTGGGAGATCTCCGCGCTTGATCATGTCGTCAATGTGCTGGATATACTTGCTAATCTCACCGTTCAGGCAACCAGCTTGGCCTGGAGCGGACGGCGCTCGACGAGGACCAGCTCAACACGATCGCCATGGGTGACGGGGATCCGGCGCACCAGATTGGACTCGCTGATCCTCATATCGGTGGCGAGCCTGGGATTGCTGGAGGTCATCAACTCGGTTAGTCTGTCGATTCTTTTGCTGTCGTCCTTGTCTATCTGTTCTTGTACGCCCTTGTCCTTATTTCCTTGTCCACCCTCGTCTTTCTTTCCTTGTACACGTCAGTGAGAGCGTCTTGTTGACGTCTACAAGCAGGGCATCTTCATATCGGCTTATCCGACGACCTGGACGGGGCCATGCTGAACGACGACTTTGCGATGGGTGCACCACCTGGCGCGCCGGGCGCTCTTGTCACTCGTCCAGGCGTTCGATTGCCGACGAGTGGTCCCCTTAGCACGGACGTGAGTGGCAGCGAGGATGAAGGTAAGTCTTTGCACGTCCATAGTCTGACGCGACGACTGACTAAGTGACAGGTCCCTCTATGCGTCACTCGCCGCCGTTGCATCTTCATCCACAACAGCAGGCGTCGACGTCTCGTACGCTTCTGCAGCAGATCGAAGCCACGCCCCGCGCGGGGTCCGTCCCACTTCCGGACGACGAGTACATCTCGCGCCCGGGCAACCGTAGCAGTTTTGCTGGCGCAGCGAGCTTCTCGGGAGCCAATTACGGGTTTGGGAACGTGACCTTCGGTACTGGAGGTGCTGCGTTTGCTCCCAGCTCGGCAGGCGGTTTCCAGTCAGCGTCGACGTCGGCGAATGCGGAGCTCGGGCGGCAGGCCGAGTCGTCATCGGCGGGGCCATCCGTCTCCGAGGACCAACATGCGATGCCAAGCTTGCGGACAGGCTTCGCCAGCTATTCGGGCGCAGGACCCTCGATGTACGTGGACGTCTCGGCCGACGGGGTGTCGTCGACTACGGACTTGGTGACCGGTCGAACCACGGCTGCGGATGAGGACGTGGAGATGGAGTCGCCCGTGCGTCCGGCTGCGCCGCTGCCTGTGTCTCGGGAAGTGAGCGTGCCGATTATCGCGCATCCGCGCCCGACGCGGCCGTCACCGCAAGCGGCGCCGCCGACCCCGCAAGCGCCGCAGATCTCGCAAGGTGCTAGTCTTTCGCCTCAGCAAGCGGCGCAGGGCAGCCCGACGCAGCCGCCTGCGCCGAACCCGTCGCCCTACACTGATTCGGATGTTCTGGTATGCTTTGTTTGAACATGTGTACATGACGAGTTACTGATTGGCTTGCAGCTAGCGCTTCAGCTTCTTGCTTATCTCAGCAAGTATCCGCATGTTCGGCAAGCGTTTTACAAGGTCCGCGAGGGGTTCCATCCAGGTGAGGGCGATTGGATCGTTCCGTACGTTACGACCGGGTTCTGACTGTTGAACGTAGCGTCGGCGACATACGTCGCGCAGCAGCAAGCGCAGCAGATCAACATCACGCTCTCCGGACAGCCCATCGCGAGCGCGTCTGGCGGCGGGTCATCGAAGGGGAAGAGCAAGAGCAAGGCAGCTGATGCTGTATCCAGCTTCATCAGCGGTCCCTCATCAGGTTCGTCTTCATTCACGTTAGTGGCGCAGAGAAACTGATCCTCTCGCAAGGCAAGGCTTCATCCTCGAAGGCGTCTGGGTCTACTGCGGCTTCGTCTACAACACGCATTCGCCAAACGAATGTCTTTGCCCTCGTCGAGCGGTTCACCTGGAGACCGAGCTCGTCGCAGATCGCAGCAGCAGCGGCCGCTGCAGCTGCTAACGCTGAAGGTGCGCGCGAGGCGCTCTTTGCCTTGGCGAAGCTGACGACTAACAGCGACGGGTACCATCGGGAGTTCTTCAAGTTCGGGAACCGCTCAGCCGCCGGCCGCGGGACCGGGAGTGCCTGCAGCAGCAGCGACGGCAACCTCGCCGCCCCGACGATTTGTGCCGCCGACGCCACAGCTCCCTCCAGAGATCCAGTATTGGGCCGGCGTCATCATGCGCAACGCTTGTAGGAAGGACGAGAGCCGCGGCGGTATACGGCAATGCGCCAACAGTGAGTCGCGCCACTTGATGTTCTTTGTTCTGGCTGACGCGAACTTTTAGTGCTTTGCGGAAAATGGGAGTCATATCCTCGCGAGTTCGCCAAGTGCCGACGCTGTCGCAAGGCGAAGTACTGCGGGAAGGAATGCCAGAGCACGGCGTGGAGCGAGGGTCACCGGTTCTGGTGCTCGGCGAAGGAGGGCGACGATGAACGAGCGGATCGGCGCGCGAGTGAAGCTCAGGTACGGTGATCGCCCGTGACCGCGAACCCGGCTTGACGTGTGGAGTCGCAGGCGGCTTCTGGGGCAGATGCGGACGGAGACGGTGCGAGCACTGGCACTGTCCGTCGACACCATCGCCATCACGACCGCGAAGGGCGCGAGAGGGACCGGGAGCGCGACCGATCGGCGATCGCCACGCTCACTGGGCTCGGCTTCCTCACCGGCGGCGGCGGCGGCGGTGGGGGAGGTGGCACACGCACGGCGACCCGCAACAGGCCGGGCATCTTCACGCGCGCGGGGCTACCATCTTTCGGGCAGGCGCAGCAGCAGCAGCAGCAGCCTCCGCCGCAGGAGCCGCTGACGCAGGGGCAGGTACCGTATGCGGTGTATCAGTCGTACGCGACTCGCCAGCAGCAGGAACGTCTTCGGGCGGAGACCGTGACTGCCGCTCCACGCGCCGCGGAGCAGGAGAGGCGGGAGAACGAGGCGCTGTTGATGCAGTACGGGATACTGGAGGAGCGCGTACGGGAGATGACGGCGGAGGAACTGGCGGAGGTGGCGGGGCGATTACGGAGGGAGACGGAGGGGGGCGAGGACGTTAATATGGGATGAGCGTCGGGCTCATCCAGTGCATTCATCGAGTCGTTGGTAGAAGTCTTCATGAGCGTAATCGTTATTTTGTCCGACCATTTTGCCTTGCGTCGCGTGATGGGGGGCAGAGAGCACCTGAGTGGGCTCTTGTATAGCCAAGGTCGAACGTACGTTGAACTCGTCGATAAGAGGTTCGCCTGCCACTTTGGAGTGTACACAGAAGTGGATTGAGGAAGCGGTGTTCCCTATATTGTGGTTTTGTTATGCTCTCGAGAGGCTCTAAGAGATCTTCTGAAGGCTAGGCCCCTTGGCGGCGTACTTGAGGGCTACGCTGGCGAATCGATGCCCAAATCGTCGGCTGCTGATGGCGTACGACGCGCAGATAAAGGCGAGGGAATACGACAACAGCGTGCCTGAAATCAACGAGCCGCTTTTGTGACCAATGCGGACGATTGGACAAGGGAAGCCGCCGATCATTCCTGATGCGAACGGCACGCCATTTGGGCCATGAATTGCATCTTTCCCTTTTACTTTTGCGTCAGAAATCTGATAAAAAGCGATGAGTGCCCGGACTCGTCCTCGTCGCTCTTCCCCCTCCCCGTCGTTTCTGCTGGACGCAGCCGTGATTGACAGCAAAAGCTCGCGACACGATGCCCTCCGCCGATTCCGCGAAGAAGCTGGGCAAGCGAATCATTGCGCACCCCGAGGAGACAGTCCCGGTCGTCTCTACCCGCGATTGGTTTGAAGAGCGCTCCTTTGACCCCAAGGTTGCGGTGCGTGCCCCTGTTCACGGTGTCGAGATATATTCTCATTCACCCGTATCCAGGTCGTCGATTACCTGACCAGCCTGTTCCCTATCTTCGGCTGGATCACGCGCTATAATCTAGGATGGCTCTCGGGCGATATCATTGCAGGCCTCACTGTTGGCATGGTCCTCGTCCCGCAGGGCATGTCCTACGCGCAAATCGCCACCCTCTCCCCCGAGTACGGGCTCTACTCGTCCTTCGTGGGCGTCTTGATCTACTGCGTGCGTGCTATATCACGGTCGGCTTCGACATACGCGTCTAACACTCTTTTACTAGCTCTTCGCGACATCCAAGGACGTGTCGATCGGCCCCGTCGCGGTCATGTCCCTCACGGTTTCCCAAATCATAGCCTCTGTCGAAAGCTCTCACCCCGGCCAGTGGGATGGCCCGCTCATTGCCACTACGGTCGCCTTCATCTGCGGTTTCATCGTCCTCGGCATTGGTCTCCTTCGCCTGGGCTGGATCGTCGACTTCATCCCCGCGCCTGCCATCTCCGGGTTCATGACCGGCTCCGCGATTAGTATTGTCGCCGGCCAGGTACCTGGGCTTATGGGCATCTCTGGATTCGAGTGCGTCTTGACTTCGTGATCGTCCTCGTGCATGCATTGTCTGACTGGTTTCCGCAGCACGCGCGCGTCGACGTACAAGGTCATCATCAACTCGCTCAAGCACCTGCCGAGTACAACCATGGATGCGGCGTTTGGTCTACCGGCGCTCGTCTTCCTCTACGGCTTCCGCGTCGCCTGCGACAAGCTGTCGAAGCGGTACCCACGGCACTGTCAGTGTCGACTCGATGCTATGTCCTCCAACTGACCTCCCGCAGCACGTCTCTTCTTTTCGCCTCTGTGCTTCGCAATGCGTTCACCGTCATCGTCCTCACGATCGCCGCCTGGCTCTACTGCCGCCACAACAAGAACGCAGCCGGTAGCTACCCGATCAAGATCTTGAAGAACGTCCCGAGCGGCTTCAAGCACATCGGTCAGCCCGTCATCGACAGGGACCTCATCTCTGCTCTTGCCGGCGAACTCCCGGTGGCGACCATCATCCTCCTGCTCGAGCACATCGCGATCTCCAAATGTACGTCAACTCTCATTGTGGCGTAGTGCGGGGTGTTGACATCGCCTAACAGCTTTCGGCCGCGTGAACGGGTACAAGATCAACCCGAATCAGGAGCTTATCGCGATCGGCGTCACCAACCTCGTCGGCTCGTGCTTCAACGCGTACCCCGCCACCGGCTCGTTCTCTCGCTCGGCGCTCAAGTCTAAGTGCGGGGTACGCACGCCTGCAGCGGGCATCGTCACCGCCGTTGTCGTCCTCGTCGCCCTATATGGTAAGCAAACCTCGCCCTTTTGTCCTCACCCGAAGCTGATCCCCTCGCCAGGTCTCACTCCCGCTTCTTCTGGATCCCGTCCGCAGCGCTCTCAGCGGTCATCATCCACGCCGTCGCCGACCTCGTCGCCTCGCCAGCTCAGGTGTACTCGTACTGGCGCGTCGCGCCGCTCGAGTTCATCATCTGGCTTGCCGCCGTCCTCATCACGATCTTCACGACGATCGAAAACGGCATCTACGCGTCCATCTGCGCGTCCCTCGCGCTCATGCTCATTCGCGTCGCTCACCCGCGAGGCAAATTCCTCGGCAAGGTCATCCTCCGCCGCAGCGCACTCCCTTCATCAAGAACGTCCCACTCCTCAAGCAAGCCAGCGTCCATCAAGTCCGGGCCCGAGAGCGAGTGCGAGCGCGAGATTTACGTGCCGCTGGCTGAGACGGGCGAGGGCATCGAGGTCATCCCGCCCGCGCCGGGCGTCATCATCTACCGCTTCGAGGAGAGCTACCTGTACCCGAACTCGTCGGTCATGAACGAGCGCATCGTGGACTATGTGCGCGCCCGGACGAGGCGCGGGAAGGACTTCAGCAACGTCAGTCTCGCGGATCGCGCGTGGAATGACCCCGGCCCGCGGGGCGGGTCCGTGGACGAGGAGCGCGAACGAAACGACGCGCTCCCTCTGCTCCGCGCCGTCGTCCTCGACTTCTCCTCCGTCTCGCATATCGATACCACCGCCGTCCAATCCCTCATCGACACGCGGAACGAGATCGAGCGCTGGACGGACGCGCCGGTTGAGGTGAGTTCTTGTGCTCTTTGTCATCATCCCAACACGTGTTTAGCTGACCCACGTTTCGCAGTTCCACTTTGCCAGCATCCTGTCGCCGTGGATACGTCGCGCGCTCGTCGCCGGCGGCTTCGGATTCGAGACGCACGGTGCGGGCCAGTCGCACGAGGTTGCACCTGTGGTGCCGTATCGGGACGGGCTGAGGGAGGGCGACCCGGCGACGTCGCCTCAGTTGCAGCACGACGTACCGCAGTTGCAGTACGATGCCGAGGCCAAGGGCGGCGATATTGTCGAACGGTCGCGGGGGCGGTCGATCTCGGACGCTGACCTCAAGCGATTCGAGTCGGATTTGGAGAAGGATGCGGGTGTAGTGGGGGAGAGCGAGGTCGAGATGGCGTCGCTGGTGACGGATGAGACGCCGTTCTTCCACTTGGACCTGCAGGATGCGGTGCGTGCGGCGGAGGGAAGGGTGCTTGCGCGGAGGTTAAGATAGTTAGTATCCGTCCTCAACAACCTTAGACGACCTGCATATCCTCTATGTACATATTCATAAGCATTGTGTAACGCCTTGATAAGGTCAATTCACGAAGAGTCCTGTACGATCTGCACCGTCCTGTACGATGTGAGTTGTTAGTCATCACGAAAATGCCTCGAGCATTATCCGCGCTTATACGCGGACCAAGCGCTTGCAAGCATCTCGCAAGCGCTGCAAGTACAGACAAGCACTTTTAATCGCGTGACGTGAATTTCCAGCCCCTTCGCAAGCCCGTCGCAAGCCACTGACAGCGACCTTGGGAATTTAGTAGTAGCTAGACCTTGGGGAGAGCGCGGGACGTGCTATAGGAAGTCACGCCCAGCGAGAAGTGCCAATACTGTAGCATTTCGACCGTAGGTTCACCGGGTGTGACCTATCCCCCTTATCCGCCGTTTTGCTAGCAGAACCGGTTCTGCTGAAAGATGGTTCTGCTAATATTAGGGAATTATTTGTCGATTTATTATGGAATAAAGTGGGTGTGGGTTGCCATTTAGGGGGGTCATCCACCCGGTCCACCGGCCGTCGGGGTCATTTTGGCACCCCTCTTCGCCGTTTTGAACCTTGATGTCGCCTCGCCGGCATCGAATGCTTCCGTTATCCGGACACCCATGAGCTTTTGTGGGGGTCCTTTCGGCATGTTTTATCAGCCGTGCACTCTACCGACCACCATCAAACCCACTTTTGCAGGTGACATCAGCTCTGCCGCACATTATTTTCCCTGTTGTGTGACCAACTCCTCGTATCATCTGGCACTGTGTTGTGTTCATCTCAGTTGTGCTGCGGGTCCGACCCCGGCATCGTTCTGCTTGCCCGGCTGACGGTTTTGCTCACCTAGACCTGCCGTTCTGCTGGTGTCCATCCGGATTGGTGGGTTAGGAACTAATCCACCGTTTTATCATCGCCGCCCCCAAGGATTTTGGGTGCATTTTTATGGCCGCATCTAACCGGTGTGATCGCCGGATTTTTTGGATCAATCACCGATCCTGCGGGCGACAGGTTGCTGCTTCCGTTCAAATTCGATAGTACTGTAGTGACTAGCAGTGCGCGTACTTCTGCAAAAAATGAACTGCATACTCGCCGAACTGTAGATGCTACGAGGCTCTCATTTTTTCGTGACGTGTCCAAAATTCCGCGCCGAGTCGGACGCCGAGCGCGGCATTCCGGCAACTTGTCATCCACTTTGCGTACACGAAGCGTCGACAGCGTCTTCATCGACGTTCTGCGCGACTTATGCATAAGGCTCCAACCATATAAATTAATTACCATATATATACGGTTTTTACTGTATAGAATTACTCTCTAATTAGTGGTCTTGTTGTACTGGGTAACTATATAGTATACTATATAGTAAACAGATCTCTCAGATGTTAGATATGTTGTTCTTTTCAGTCGAGGATGCAGAGGGATTGTGTTTCAGAGCAAGGGAGCACCGGCGCACCTTCCTTTTTCGTGCACCCTGGCCTGGGCGCACGTAAAAGGCAACAGCTTGGACATTGTGTCACATCACATTGTCACACGGCGAGTGCCGACACTGCCGAGTGCTGCAGCCTGTGTTCTCAGAGTCGGCTGATGAATGAACAATGGAGAGCTGGACAATATGAAAGACTTGGTAGATAGTAGCTCGCTCCCACCACAGCTTCCCTCAGAAATTGCTGGAACATGGGGGGAACGCCGCACGCGCTTATGTCAGCACAACGGAATTGACCGCTCAATCTCGTCGTGCCTTGACATCCAGATCTGGCGTGGAATTCACACGGTCGTGGGATGCTGGGCGAGAATTTCTCAATGCGTCAAGTTCTGTTGTTCTTCTACACAATGGCGTCCTCAGAGGAGCAGCAAGCTCGTCAAGACATAGCTCAAGATATCAAAAGCCTTGTAAAACGCCTTCCGAGCAGTATTCCAAGTGCAGAGAAGTCCGGCAAGATATACAAGATAATCACTGGCCCACAAAAGGAGTCTGCATGGATGACCTTCAACAGTCGATTCGATGTGTTGTTCGGCGAGGATTGCCGTGATGCAGAGGGGAACCTCTTGAACATAGAGAGGGGGCGATTTGGGATGGACGCCGTCAGCAACTATGTCGCCCGCACGGTCGTAGCGCAGGGAATGCTTCATGTGCCCATGATGATCAAGCTTGAGCGCTTGAAGACGGCGCTGCAGCTTCTAGTGTGCGTCATCCATTGTAGATTGAAGAATATATACTAACATATTGTGATAGCAATGGACCTCTGCCACCGCCACCGCCAATGACGACGACGACGACGTCCAGAGATCCAGCGAATGATGGCTCCCTTCCTACCATCCCCGACAACGACAATGGAAACCCCTCCGCAGTAGCGCCTACGAAGAGGCGTGTTCCTGATGAGAAGAAGCTCGCAGAGAAGGCACTGCGATCGTTCGGCGTCGGTGCGCTGGCGGAGCACATCCTTCCACCCAATGGTATGCCATCTTCGATCGAAGGAGCGCTGCGTGTCTGACAGTGGTACAGATCCTCAGCTACCGGGAGACTCAAAGAAAGATAAGAGTTACGCACCTCCGAAGGATACGAGCGAGTCCGAGGACTCGAATGGCGACGCTATGCTGGTGGTGGACGAGTGACCTGACGAGACTCGAAGCGACCAAACAACAACAACAAACAACCAGAGGCGAACACCACACGTGATCGGCACGTGCAGGGCAGTGGAGGGGAAGGAGGGGGATCCCGACGGTGTCGACGGCTGAGAAGCGCTAATCGACGAAGACGCGTGTTGTGCACACTAGTCCCAATGACCAAGTTAGCATTCCCTTCTAACTAAAGGTATAGTAAGGCGCACCTAGTCCAATGACCAAGAGGTCGAGATGGGGAACTAGGTGCTGGTACTGTACTTATAAGTAAGGTGTGGGGGAAGCAGGTTGTAAGGCGTCAGAATGGTGCGATAAGGTGTGATACAGTATAGAGGCAGAGGCGGACGAAAGGGGAAAGCCAAAGTGGGGAGCATGTGATAAGGGTCGGATCTCGAGATAGCCGGTGGTTCTAGATGCGTAAACAGTCCAAAATAGGGGGAAAAGGAAAATGAAAAGGGACAAACAAGGGAAAATAAGGGTATACGGGCGTGTCGTGACATTACCCCCCTGCTAAGACTCATCGTCCTCGATGATCTGCGTAAAGGCCGTCCTCCCAACCGAGTTCCTGGGGTGGGGCAGCTGTGAAGTTGACAATGGGCTGCCAGGGGAGGGATGCGAAGATGGACGCGTTGATTGCACGCGGGGCGCTCGGGTGCTTTTTGTGGAAAGCATTGAGTTTGCGCTTGGCGTTTGCCAGGTGAGCCGCGGGTTCCCAGCCGTTATGGCTCTCGTCGTAGCCCTTCCACTTGACGCGGTACTGGAGGACCTTGTTGCGTATACGGCTGTCAAGGATGTCCTCTACCTCGTATTCCTCCTCGCCTTCCACTTCCACCGGTTCGGGTGGCTGTAGAGTTTCGCCGTTGACATTGTTGCCCTTCCAGGGGGTCAACTTGTCGATGTGGAAGACATCGTGGATGCCCTTGTGATCGAGGGGAAGTTCGAGCCGATACGCGAGATCTCCAACCTTCTCCTTGATCGAGAAGGGGCCAAGGTAGCGAGCACCGAGCTTGCGACTGGGAACCTTGATGTTCACGTTCTTCGCATTGAGCCAGACACGGTCACCCACTTCGAAGCGTAAGGGAGGGGCGTCGCCGTGTGTATGCCGTTCCTGTTGGTGCTTCTTGGCGAGTTCCAAGGCATGAACAGCATCCTCGCGGGCCTCTTTCAGGAGCTCGATGCGCTGGTCGGCAAGAGGGCTGCGAGATTTCCTGCCGATGGGGATGTTGAAGAGCGGGAGGTACCCGTACATGATCTCGAAGGGGGAGGTACCGAGTGAGGAGTTGGGGTGCGAGTTGATAACAAACTCGGCCGCGGGGAGGTGCTCATCCCAGTCGTCCTGCCGGTGGCTGACAAACATGCGCAGATACTTCTCCACCTCCTGGTTGGCACGCTCTGTCTGACCATTCGTGGCAGGGTGGTAGGCAGTGGAGAAGTTGTACTCGATCCCAAGACGTTTGAGCAGGGCGCGCATCATGGCGGCGACGAACTGGGATCCACGGTCGCTGATGAAGCGGAGTGGGAGACCATGGAGTCGGAAAATCTCGCGGTAGTAGAGATCGGCGGCATCGCTGGCGGTGAGGTGGGTGTCGCAGGGAATGGCATGAACCTGCTTGCTGAAGTGGTCCACGCATACGAAGATGGCATTGTATCCGTGCGCCGTCGGGAGGTTTGTGATGAGGTCCACCCCGACATGTTCCCAGGGGCCGGCCGGCACCTCAAGTGGATGGGTCCCCGTCTGCGGAGTGTGGTGATGCGCCTTGCGGCGTGCACAGGCGTCACAGCCAGCGACATACTTCTCTACGAAGGAGCGCATGGTGGGCCACCAGAAGTGCGAGTCGACCAGTTGCAGAGTTCCATGAAGACCTGGGTGTCCAGCGGTGGGGAGGTCGTGGCACTGTTTGACGACCTCACGTCGTAAGTCCTTGTCCGGCGGGATATAGACTCGGCCGCGGTAGTAGATCAGTCCGTTATCCTCTTCCCATTCAGCGAGTCCGTTTGTCAGCTGACGTAGCCCATTCTTGCGCAAGCTCTCCAGTCCTTCCAGGACTACTGCCTCACGTTCGCTGGCCTGGCGGATGCGATCTTCGAGCGGGTTGGCCACGAGCGTGTTGGCGGCGAGCTTGGCAAATCGCTCGGGTCCTAAGACAATCTGCTCGCGATTGTCGTCGTTGTCTGAGACACGATGGTGTGGCATGCGCGAGAGAGGGTCGGCCTGGGTGTTGGCAGCGCCGGGGCGGTGTACCATTCGGAAGTCGAAGCGGGAGAGCCAGAGGGCCCAGCGAGCTTGCCGTCGGCTAAGGTCCTGTGCCGTGCGCCAATATTCAAGATTGGAGTGGTCGGTGACGATCTCGAAGGGCTGTGGGAGACCTTCTAGAAAGCCGCGCCAATCTTTGAGGGCTTCAATGATGGCGAGCATCTCGCGATCGTAGATCTCGTAGTTGCGCTCGGCCGGCTGCATGGATGCTGATCGGAATGCCACCGGGTGCCACAAATCGTCCTCCAACTTCTGCATCAGGGCGCCCCCCGTAGCGTAGCCGGAGGCATCGACCTCGATGCGTGTAGGACGATCTGGGTCCCAGAGTGCCAGTACGGGTGCGGAGATGAATGCGTCGCGTAGAGTCTCGAAGGCTGTTCGTTGGGGTGCATCCCAATGCCATTTCACGTCCTTCTTGGTTAGGTCGTTGAGTGGGCGAGCGACCTTGGAGAAGTCCTTAATGAAGCGACGGTAGAAGTTGGCGAAGCCTAAGAATCCGCGAAGATCACGTAGGTTCTTGGGAGACGGCCAGTCGCGTACTGCGGCAACCTTGACAGGGTCCATGCGGACTTCGCCTTCCCGAATGACGAGACCCAGGTACTCGATCTCCTCGCGCTCGAATTCGCACTTTTCCGGGCGCAGGTATAGGTCGTGCTTCCGCAGCCGGTCGAGTACTTCACGGACTACGGTGCGGTGGTCCTCGAGCGTCTTGCTGAAGATGAGAATGTCGTCCAGGTAGACTGCGACCTTCCCTGCGGCGATTAAGTCGGAGAAGATGGAGTTCATGAGCACCTATCCCCCTTATCCGCGGTTCTGCTAGCAGAACAGGTTCTGCTTCAAGGCGGTTCTGCTAATATTCATTTATTAAATTGTGATTTATTTGGGCATTAAAATGGGCTCAGCGGACGTTTTGACACGCCGAAATCTCCCACCGGACGTCCGCAAGGCTCTGCTTCAGGCCGCCCAGATCGCATTTTGACATTTGCGGACGGCTTTTCAGTGTCAAAACTCGTCCGTGGGCCATCCGACAGTGGGTTTTGGGGATGGTACTGGATTATATCGGTTGTTTTGGCAGCCCGATGCGCCATCAGTTCAGGCTTGACCCTGCTTGCCGGTGGCACAGACTCTGCCCTGGTGGTCACCATCGCCCGCGCGGCTCCAGAAGTCGTCCATCTGTTAACAGATTGTCGCTTTCCGGGTCACAATTGGAGTGAAATCCTCAGTTTTGACAGGGTGATTCGATATCAGGGCGCTCATAGCTATGCCTTTCGGCAGCACAGATGCTTGTTGATGGTGCGGATGTTCTACCACCTCCAAAACCCCACTTTGACATAGCACTGCTTCAGTGCCCTGACCCTGCTGTCCGTGCTCTGACCGCTCCACTGGCACTGCTGTCCTGGCACTGCATCCAGCGCCAAAACCGGAACCCGGCCATTCAGGAACAAATTGCACGGGCACATGGTCTGTGTTCGCCGACATTATTTGTCCTCAATGTAGCCTGACACATGTAAGGATCTTGTCAAATTCTCGTCCGCAGCTTGCGCAATGTGCAGGCTGTAGATGCCTGTCCTGCAGGACTGCGGATGGAAGCACAAGTGGATGTGGGACGTCGGCATTGCTGTGCTTGTACTGGCAATGCGTCCAGGGCCAAAGCGGGAACCCGGCCATTCAAGAACGGGTCGCACAGGCACGCGGTCCCTATCTGCTGACATTATTTGTCCTAAATGTAGCCTGACACATGTAAGGATCATGTCAAATTCTCGTCCGCAGTTTGCGCCATGTGCACGCTCTAGATGCCTGTCCTGCAGGACTGCGGACGTGAGCAACACTGGATATGCGAGAACGTCCCAGCAGTCGGCATCACGGTTCCTGTGAGGATGCAGAGTCCGGCTGTGGCATTCTGTCTGCCTGGCATCGCTGCCCTTGCACCGTTTTCAGCGTGTGAGCGGCAATGGGGTCACGCAGGAACATGTCGAGCAGGTGCATGGTCTCCATCCGCCAACGTCATTTGTCCCTGAATGTATGACGACAGATGTAATGATCTTGTGAAATTCTCCTCCGCAGGTTGGGAAAACTGCTTAGACGGCTGAGGATGTGAGGGCGAGCGGTTGGAGGACGGGACTGGGCCAGTCGTGGTCGCCGTGTTCACAAGTATGTGAACACTAGCTGTGGGGTACCCTTTGCAAGGTGTCAGACCTTTCTCTCGTATGCCGGCACGGTACTGCAATACACACCTAATGTCCGCGTTGTGGGGCCGCGGCCCTCCCTCGCTGCCGCGCTTCCATCCACTCCTTGCTTGGCACCCCGCGGCGCCTGGCTGCCATCCAATCCTCAACCGTTCTGTACGCCTCGTGCAGCTCGAACCGGGCCTGTCTAAACTCCTTCTCCCGCCTTTTTAACTCCTTCTGCTGCTGGCGCAGATGAACCAGCTGGGCATGCTGAGACCGTAAGGCAGTTGCTCTGAACGAAATCAAGCGGACGTACAAAGTATACCCTGTACCGATAGCATTGTCCCAGGACGCAATCCTGCTCGGAGCACACGTCGCACATAGTGTGAGTGATTGAAGTGTGCAGCTGCAGATACTGGAACCGCGGTAGAAAGCAAGACAAGTCGCGTGAGAAAGTGATGCTGTATAAGGCTTCGTCTGATCGGCGGGCAGGCCTGCTTTGTCATTCTACTAGCACGCACCCCGCCCTGTGCAGTATGTGCGTCACCTGTGCTCAACAAGCTTGCGAGGCCATGCAGCTTCTGAAGGCTATGATGGAGTCTGAGGAGGTCAGCTTCCAGCTTTTGCTTGTCCAACAGTACTCTCATTGGCCTTGGCAGAACCCGTACACCATAGCGCAGGCGCAAGCCCAGGCAAGCCAGCGGCTGAGAGCACTTGAGGGGACAAGCGGTACTTCCTGAAGGTTGCAGACGATCTGAAGACCAGGTATCCAAGGGCCTTTTTCTACCATGCGGACGAAGAAGACCAGGACGACGAAGAGGACCCTGAAAGCATGGATATGATGGACAGCAGGGATCAGCCAAACGAGCAGGAATTCGCAAAGATGGTGGAAGAAGCGGAGATGTATCAGAATGCGCAGGAGCCCACCAGTGACACGTAGGAGAATGAGAGGAAGTTATGATTGTAGCATCCCAGAATGAGAACGCTGAGCCCATTGTTCTAAAGGGCAGTGAAATGCTCTCTTTTGAAAACGATTTACGGAATGAGCCTCAATTCGGGCGAGCCTGCACCCCAACGCGTACTCGCCGCTGGACCATGCAGCTAACATTGCGCCCCTCTGCGGACAAAGTTACGGGACAGCTCGATCTCAACGTGCACCGGTTGACGACCAGCGCAAGGACACGCTTACGTTGGATGAGGCAAGGACATGAGCGAGGACGAGGAGCAGGTGGAACAGGCAGTGCAGCAGCAAGCATTGGATATTGAGGTGAAGGCAACAGATGTGCGGACGTAAGGTTCACGTATGTACGCATATCTAGACCCAGAGCTCTGCGAGCGCCTGTTGGTAAGAAGCCCCAGTGCTTGCCCACCAGCAATGCACGCTCGAGGACGCTGCTTGTTGGCATGAGTGATTGGTGATCAAAGTTGAAAGCAAAGTTTGAACGTGGGGCGGCAAGCTGCGTCAGGCGCTTCGTCCGCATTTCGTGCCATGCAAGCTCCAAATTTTCAGAGTCCCGCTGTCAAAACCTCGGCTGAGGACGTTCTGACAGCGGGACTCTGAATTTTGAGCTTGCTGTCCTTGCGCTCGGATGATGTATAGCCCGCGTGCCTTGATAGATGTCTATAACGTCATGGCCCTCGGAGCTGGGCCCGAGCAGGGGCCAGTGCCTGGCAGACGGCACGGTCATGCATTCTTGATTGCGGACATGAGTCCTGATTTCTACGCTGCAGCCTTCCAGCATACACTCAGCCGTCCAGCCCAGTATCTCCCCCGCTCTCGCTGTGGGTTCCCTGACCTTCTTTGCCATCGGACTGCTCGGATTCGGCTCCGCTCTCCGATCGGCTTTCTTCCTCCGTTGTGCTGTCAGGCTCATAAAGGTCCCGCATCCTGTTGAGATCCCCCTGCAGCCGATTGTTGCGCACGACCAGCGCATCGTTGATCCGCTCAAGACGGCGGCACATCTCCTCCCATATCGTATAGGTCTACGGTGCGTCAGGTCTCCGTCCTGCTAGTATCTGTGCTTCCACGAACCGTCTGGCCTGAGATGATGGTTTGCTTCTTGCCACACCGAGTGCAGCGGGCAGACATGGATGATTTGGGCGGTTGAGGCAATGGTGGGCGGGTCCAAGGTGCAAATGTGGATCGGGTGTTTCAGATGTACGGTGACAAAGTGGCGTTCCATCTGACCGGCCGAGATGTCGTCCGCGTGCCCCGCGTTCGCCCGCCATGAGCACCAAAAATGGCAAAAGCTCGCGCCTCAACCTCCAGCCGCCTAGTAGGTCATGAACAGATTCATGATGTCCCCTGCGTCTGATTCAGCAGGCTACCCAGAAGCGTCCACAGCTCAGCGGACGTCCAACACGTTCAACCACAGCCACCAGGCGCAGGCGCACCGCCCGCGCAACGTCCTCACTCTGCCCCTCCCTCCCATCTCCAGCGCCCAATAACTCCCAAGCTGGATGACGGCAGCGGGTGCAGAGGTGACCTTCTTTGCCTTGCATCTGCAGTTGGTACTGCGCTTTGGCAACAATATCACTATTCCATCCCGCTTCTGTTCGTCCGCAGCGCAAAGGTGCACCATATGTGTGACAAAAAGCCTGAGGCTTCTCAGGCTTTTTGTCACATGTCACGCTGAATGTGTGGCGTCCACGTGGATCAACGCTGAAGCGCTCCCTTGACGCACTGGAGGGCCAGAACGATGTTCTATAAGGCAGCCGTTGTGCCGCAGTGATAATGATGTACTGCTTGCTTGCGTATGTATATGAGTACCGACGCCTCTGTGCGTCCACATTTGAGAAGGCTCATGCGCTGTTCACCCGCAGTGTCAGTTATGATTCTACGTTCAGTGGAGGTGCTCACCACTAGTCTTTCTGCCTCCTTGCGTTCATCTCGGCCATAATTATTCTCTTGTATTCTGCAATCTCGCCCTTTATGTCGTCCTGCTGCTCCTCCTTATGAATCCTGTTCCTCCGCAGCGTGCGCCATCTGTCTAGCATGCGGATATACTCCTGGATTGTCTATCAGCCTGAGGTTCAGGAGAGGACTTTGACGCGCACCCCAACAGGGACCTGTGTGCCTAGAACGTCCGGCAGCCCACACGCTTTCTCCGGACAGATTTGGCACATTGCGGCCGAGAGGGTCTTGTTTTCTGGGGCTGCGAATGCGGATGAGACGGTTGTGGTTGCAGTCAAGACGCAGATCGGACGACGACCATTCAGGCGTCTGCTTCCTGCTGTTATTCTGTCTGCTTATGCAGTTTTGGCGGCGCCAAATGTAGATGCGGATCAAGTTACCGTGGTAAGAGTCGAGGTACAAAACACGTAAAGGTAATTTAGGTGTCCGTCCCGGCCAGTCCTTGCCGTCGGTATCTGCGTCACTTCAAGTGGTAACTCCCTCCCTTCGCCCGTTGTCCTTGCCGCGCTTGGTGGCTACCGCAAGCCAGTCCGTTGCGCCGCCTTCCAAGCTTTGATACGCTCCTTGTACTGTATGATGTTGGCCTCCATCTCTTTGTTGCGCTTCTCGAGCGAGACCTTCCATTTGCGCAGTTCGTCCAAGCCGTGCATTGCGTACACATAAGTCTTTCCCAACGGTCAGATGCCGTTGTTCGTGGTGCTTGACACTCACCGGCAGCGCGGGAGGTGTTTCCATTGTTTGCCGCAGCTTGCACTCGCCGTCGTTGCACATGGTGCACATAGTGATGGTGCGATGGTAGGCAGTGGTGACAGTTGCAGTGTATGGTTGTGGGTGAGAACAGGTTGGCCCATTGTGTGTATGGATTTACAGGACATGCGATTATCAAACTGCGCGGATGAATTTACGCCTCATCGTCATCAACCCCGTGTGCCGTCAGCGCGCGCTCCACCTCGTCCTCGCTGTCCCCGTCCGCGACAGCCGTCGTGTCGGTATCCTCTCCGCTGTCAAGGATGACTCCCGTGGTCTGCTCGTCGCTTTTCTGTGGTTGTTCCTCCTCGGCTTTGTTCTGAACACTGTTCTGCCTGCTGTATGTGAAGGCCTCTGGGAATAGCTCCCTCAGATTGATTATCCGGACTTCTAGACACCTCTGCAGCCTTAATTGCTCATTTACTGCGGCTTCTTCGGCGCGGAACTGCTCCCAGAGATCGATGTATGTCTGCGCTGCGTTAGCCTTTTTCCTTGGCCTGCCTAGACGGTTGCTCGGCTTACCATCTCTGTCCGCATCACCTCCTTCAGCAGTGGACACATGGCGCATTCTTCAGAGTCACAGATGTGGCACATGGTGGCGAAAGTGAAAAGCGTTGGACCTGTTGACTCTTGCAACATACACGGTTCAAGTAATAATTGGGGTTCTTCCCACGATTGTTTGGCGTACGGCCGCTCATTATATTTCACCTCCTGTCACCCATCTGCCTTGTTCGTCATGCTACGCGCGCCTTTATCCTTACTCATCGTCCCTGTCGGCTTCCTCTCCGCTGTCTTTCCCTGCCTGAACGTTTCCTCCGGCGGCGGCAAAACCATCGTCCTCGGAGTCCGTGTCCGCGTACACCTCCTCTGCGCGCAGCTCTGCCTCCGCCTTTTCTTCCGTGCTGTCATCACCCTCAAACATCTCGGTGTATATGTCGCTCCAGCGGGTGCGGGCCTTGTTCAGCGCCACAATGCCGGCTGACGCCTTCTTCCATCGCTCCTCCTCATCCCGGCATGCGTCCAGCAACTCGTCGTATGTCTGGCTCCAGTCCTCAGCCAACGTAAGCATGCCACCCAGTGGGACCACTGACCATTCCTTGCAAGGTGACCTCATGCAGCAGCATGTATATGGGACAGTCGTCCGACGTACAGAGAACACACATGTTGGTTTGTGATTCGAGGCAACGTTGTTCTGGCAGGAAATGGCAAGGTCTCGTCCGCGTGCTGCACGCTTTTGTTCGCTCCGCGTTTGTTTGTGTGACGCATAACTGCCTTGGCATGCACCCCAAAGTTAAGTTTTGCGTTCGGAACGCCCCTGGTTCCGCTCTGACAGCTTTATCTCATTCCGTGATCACCTCATGCATTGGCAAAGTTGAATGATCCCTATCACAGGTTGTTGCGCGGACGGGTTACCGCTGCTGATGCCACTTTGGCATCCACTGATCGTCCGCGTCTCGTCATCCTCAACCCTATGATTCCAGGTTCTACTCCATCATCGTCTCCCCAGATGCGTCCTCCTCGTACAGGTTGAGCTCGAACCCATCCTCGTCGAACATGTCTGTTTGAAATGGATTATCACCGTACGCAAAGTGCGCATCGCGCATCCTCTCCCAAATGTCATCGTGCTCGTCGAAGATGCGGTCATTGAGGGTAAGCAGGCGATCGTATTGGGTGCGCAGCATGTTGAACTTCTTCACAGGTGTCAGCCCCTCGCGTTCTTCTGGCAACTAATGACAACACCTGTTGGTATGATCCGGCAGCGCTTGCCGCTCCGCAGTATATGCACTTAAACTCGACGGCGTTGCTCAGTGGCATGGGTGGTTGAAAGCTTGCAGTGATGATGGCAGAGGACAACACTCGATTGCGGATCAGCAACGTCAGTCTCGCCTTTTGACCGCACTGCGCGCCGCGAACGATCCAAATGTCTAAGTCCCGTTGTCAGAACCTCGGTTGTCGATGTTCTGACAGCGGGACTCTGAAATTCCCAGCTTGCTTCTTGCGCAGTCGGGTGATGATTAGTCCGCGTGCCTGAGATGATATATTACGTCATCGCCCTGGAATGCATTCCCCCGACAGGGCGCAGGCACTGGCCTGCAATACGCTCTTTCCTCCTCGTGAGAGTCTGAACTGGGACGTGTGTTCTCTGCGGATGTACATCTTCTAGTGTACTTTACTGTCTCCATGCAAGCGGTCAGACGCGCGTAGCACTGCCGTCCGCATCCTCCTTATCTGCTCCCCGCCCCCCTGTGTCATCCGATTGCTCTGATTCCGCTTCACCCTCAGATCCGCTTTCCTCTTCGGTGTCACTTTCCGGCTCGTAAAGCTTCCGCATCCTGATCAGCTCCTCCTGCAGGTCATTGTTGCGCACGACCAGTGCTTGGTTGATTCGTTCCAGCCGCTGGCACATTTCCTGCCATTTTACGTTGTCCTGCAGAGCGTCAGGCGTGTGTCGCGGCAGCAGCTGTGCTCGCACTGACCTGCTGGGTGGAGACAGTGCATTCTGTTTGGTCGGGGTGGGCGGCGTGAGCAGACATGATCGGTTTTCGACAGTGCAGCGATGGTGGTCAGGTTCAAAGTGCGAACGTGACCCGGGTGTTTCATGCGCTCTCCTTTTAATACCGCGACACATAGGGGTCAATTGTTTGATGTCTGCGGCCGCGCTTGGCCTGCCGGTCAGTATGGGATATGATGCGTTTGGAGGTCAGTGTTTGTTTGTGTTTGGTCTTGTAGGCGCTAAACCATCTCGACCGACATCTCATGAATCACTCAGGTGCGCCCGTCCTGCTGGGATGCCCTCGGATGCTGACATCTCCCTTCCCAGGATAGTGCGCACAGCCGGCTGTCAAGTCGGGCCTTGTGGGCACCGCCATTCTGTCCTCCGCATCATGCGCGGTTGACCAGCCAGATCCCACAGCACTGGAAGAGCTCAAAGAGCGCCTTGTTTGCATTGGATCGAAGGTTGCCGATTAGTACGCGGCCTCTTGGAAAGCAAGCAGCGGTGCGTTTTGCAAACTGCTGGAGGCCGCCTTGCAGCGCAGCCAGAAGCTGGTGAGCAGTGCGTTCACCCTTAAGAGTCGCACCCGCTTATATTACCGTCAAGCTTTCTGCCCGGACCGCGACCTCGACCGCTTTATGGCGTCTGTCACAGGCAAGCCGTTACATCCAAGGTCTGCACCCATAGGCCGCTCGCATTTCACCTCCATGTAAAACCTCTATCACTACCTCTCAATGGACTGCTCATACCTTGCCCACATTGTCGTCTCATCCGCTTCTCTTTCCCATTCCTGCCCTTGCTATCCTGCATCATATGCGCATTCAAGGCGTTTGTCGTCCTCCGCTGTCCCTTTAGCTTTCCTACTCTTCACTCTCGCTTCCCTCCTCGCTGTCCGTGTCAGGCGAGTGTTGTTCGATCACATCATCCAGCTCGTTCTGGAGGGCGATGTTGACTGCCATCCCCCGGGAAGCCTTGAAGCTAAGGCGGATGTACTTTTCCAGTAGTTCCTCGTAAGCCTACCGGTTGCTCAGTCGCGTCCGCGGCAAGCGTCTGCGGATCAGCCCACCTGTTTGTATGCTGTGTTTCTGGTCAGATGTCCGCAATGCGGGCAGATGTGCTCATCGGATTTGCTCGGCATGTGTGATATGGTGTGCGGTTGAGCTGATGGCGGTTGAGTTCAAGCCGTGTTGTCTGGCATTTGTCCGGTGTTTCCGTCTTGCATGCTCCACTGTTCTGTACTAGTGCTCCTGCTTGGGACACTCATCACCCTCCTTGATGTCTTAGTCTGCCCCTTGCTTACACTCGCCCATGTCCTCGTCTGAGCCATCTTCAACCCCATACGACTGTCCGCCCTCAGATGCACAGCCACCTTCGCCCGTTGGGTCTGTCCCCTTTTCGCTTCACATGGCATCCACGGCCGTGCAGCTGGCTTCGCAGGTTGTAGTCGCTCATCTCCAATCTGCTGATCATACCCTCAAGGTCGTCGCATCTTGTACGCAGGTCTGCGTATGGCTGGTCACAGTTAGACTAGCTCCTCTTGTGAGTCATCCCAACCGACCTTGTGGTAGGAGACCACAAATTTGCGTCCACGGCAGGTGCTGCATGAGGTTGGGGAGACCTGTGGGTTGGCCACTATGTATGTGCGTTCAGGCTGGGCTCTCTTGGGGGGGCGGGCAGGCCTGCTTTGCCACTCTACTGGCGCGCACCCCGCCCTGTGCAGTATGTGCGTCACCTGTGCTCGACAAGTTTGCGAGGCCATGCAGCTTCTGAGGGCTATGATGGGGTCTGGGGAGGTCACCTTCCAGCTTTCGCTTGTCCGACAGTACTCTCATTTTTCTTTGCAGCACCCGTACACCATAGCGCAGGCGCAAGCCCAGGCAAGCCAGCGGCTGAGAGCACTTGAGGGGGACAAGCGGTACTTCCTGAAGGTTGCAGACGATCTGAAGACCAGGTATCCAAGGGCCTTTTTCTACCATGCGGACGAAGAAGACCAGGACGACGAAGAGGACCCTGAAAGCATGGATATGATGGACAGCAGGGATCAGCCAAACGAGCAGGAATTCGCAAAGATGGTGGAAGAAGCTGAGATGTATCAGAATGCGCAGGAGCCCACCAGTGACACGTAGGAGAATGAGAGGAAGTTGTGATTGTAGCACCCCACGATGAGAACGCTGAGCCCATTCTTCTAAAGGGAGGTGAAATGCTCTCTTTTGAAAACGATTTACGGGATGAGCCTCAATTCGGGCGAGCCCGCACCCCAACGCGTACTCGCCGCTGGACCATGCAGCTAACAATGCGCCCCTCTGCGGACAAAGTCACGTGACAGCTCGATCTCAACGTGTACAGGTTGACGACCAGCGCAAGGACACGTTTACGTTGGATGAGGCAAGGACATGAGCGACGACGGGGAGCAGGTGGAACAGGCAGTGCAGCAGCAAGCATTGGATATTGAGGTGAAGGCAACGGATGTGCGGACGTGAGGTTCACGTATGTACGGATATCCAGATCCAGAGCTCTCTGCGTGCGCCCCCGCTGACGACCGCCTGTCTTCCGCTATCGATCTTCTCAGTCAGTCCTGGTTAGGCTGTTGGTTGGGCCGCTCACCATCAGTTCCGCTGCCTGTCGTTGTCCGCCTTGGCCGCGATGAGCCTCTTGTATGTCCCAATATCGCACTTTAGATCATCCTGCTGCGCCTCCTTACGCAGTCGGTTTTGCCGCAGCGTGCGCCATCTGTCCAGGATGCGGACATACTCCTGTCTCGTCGGTCAGCCTCAATTTGACGTAGAGCACTTTGGGACGCACCTCAACTGGAACTTGTGGTCCCAGAAACTGGGTAGATCACAACCCTTCCCGCTGCAGATTTTACACATTGGTTTGAAGTGGGCTTGCAGAGCTGCAGATGCGGATGGGATGATGATGGTAGAAAGCAAGATACAAGGCGGATAAAAGTAGTTCACACGCCCGCTTCGGCTCTCCCCTGTCGTGTTCTAGATCTCTAACGCATCACCCCCGGTTCAGTCTGTCCCCTCTGCCCCTAGCCCTCCTTCGCGCTCTTAGCGTTGCGCATCCTTGTCACTCCGTGCTTCTCCTGCTCACCATCCCTGTTCGCATCACTTCCTTCAACAGCGGGCTCATGGTGCAGTCGCCCGAGTCACAAATATGGCACATGGTGGTCAATACTTAGTGTGTCAGAAGCGGTGCAGTGTTGTCCTCAAAGTGTGTGCGGTTTACCCAACCGTAGTTTCCCAGGATCATGTGGCCCTTATCGGCCTTGCCGATATCCAGGGCGCAATGCCGTCCGCAATTCCCAACAGGCTACGGGTACTGATCCTCAACATCGCTCACCTCCTCCACGTCCCAGTCCGCATTCCCGATCCCCACCGTCCCTAGCAGGAGCTCCTCTTCGCTGTCCTTGGGCACATTCTCCGCACGCCGCGCTGCCTCCATCGTCTCCTCGGTGTTGTCGCCCCCCTCGAACATGTCTGTATATGTGTTGGCCCAGCGCGTCCTTGCTTTGTGCAGCACCACGATTGCGGCCGATGCATCCTTCCACCGCTCTTCCTCTTCTCGGCACGCCACCAGCAACTCGTCGAATGTCTGCCTCGAAGGATGAGCCACCCAACCTCCGGCGGCCAGTGCCACGACGTACCATTCCTTGCAGAGTGACCTGCTCCAGCAGCTTGTAGGTGGGACAGACGTCCGACGTACACAGAATGCACATGTCTCTTTTCGTTGTCGCACAAGATGGTTCTGGAAAGGAGGCAAAGACGTGCACGCTGCACCGTCTTATCTCATTCCAATTTTGCAAGGGGACCTGCGCTCGAAACGCCCGCAACCGGGTTTGACAGCCTGACTTGAAGCTCCGGGGTTGCCCAACATCGCTTGGAGGGCAGCGCGCATGCCTGATAGTCCATCTCGTGATCGCGTCGTGTATTGCCAAAATCATCTGATCACTATCATAGGTTCTTCCGCACCCTACCGGACAGCGCCCCTCTCGTCCTCACCCCTGTGCTTCACTGTTTTCAGCCACGATCTCGTCGTCCGTGTCATCAGCCTCCCTCAGCCAGTACACCACCCGCAGCCTCCTACACAGACTGTCATGCACTGCCTTGAGGCGCTCGTTCAGAACATGCAGGCCCTCATACTGCTCGCGCAGTTGGTTGAGCTTCTGTCAAGTTGTGAGTCACAGAACAGGCGCCCAGCCCTCAATGGGAGCACCTGTTGGTAAGAAGCCCTTAGGGTTAGGGTTCTTAGGGTTAGGGTTAGGGAGGACAACACCGAGCGAAGCGAGGTGTTGTTGAAGAAAACTACTGAAGATGAGTAGTGGGCGAAGCGCAGATCAACAGGCTGATGGGGAATCCACCAGCTAACCTGTTTCGCCTTTATATGGCTCATCAGGATCTGCTTACTTAACATTCCGGGGTAGCTTTCCCCGGCCAGTGCACACGGGCGACTGGTAGGGTGCTCCGATAAGGTCGTTTCAGGGCGCTTCTATCTGTGTTAGCACGCGGTTCTCTTATCCTGATACAAGATCCGAATAGAGAACCATGCGGTATGCACCGCATGCACACGGTGCGGAAGTTATCCGGACGCGCGGCGCACAGCTTCTGAGTGTTTCAGTCACACTCTAGCGGAGCCTTAGCCGGCCCTTCTGACCACCGAGGTGGGCAGATTAGCCGGCCCGGGACGCATGGTGTGCCTATTCCTACTCAGTTACCATGTGCTACGGTCCGGGGAAACCCCGCGACCATATGCCTGGCTGTGAGATAGAAGCGTCGAGCATGCGGCCGCAATCTGAAACGATTGCGTCATGCCGCAAGCAACTGACGTCATGTGGGAATCAGCGCTTAGCCCCTTTGGGAACCGGTGTCCGGGCCGTGTGCCTCGGTCACGTGATCCATATACCCGAGTAGGCGGTTAGGCCTAGGGTTTAGGGTTTGGTTAGGGGTTAGCTGAACCACAGACAAAGATGTCAGTTGATTCGACCATGTCTCCGATTAAGGAGACAGTACGCACGGTTAGGGTTTGGTTAGGTTTGGGTCTAGCCTGCAAACACCTTGGTTAATACCGTCTGTAGACGATAAGAAACCGTGGTACCTACCGGGGCGGAAAGCCGGGGTATATTTTACAAGGAATTGTTCAATGTTGTCTTTCGTGCTCGAGATGATCGGTGGCGGGAGCCGCCGGATCAAGCCTCGCCGATTAGGACCTAGGCCGCGGACTTTGCCGGGCTGTCGGTTTCCGGGCCGGCGCGCGTAAACCCGAGTCTCGAACCCTGCGGGACCTCGTAATCGCCGGTTCCCGGCCAATCGGCGCGAGATGGCAAGTACTAGGGCGCGGATCAAAGCCTACAGGCCGAAAGCAACATTCGCAAATGCGGCGTTAGGATCGATGCTGCGGTCCGAATCGTCACTTGAATCGTACCGTCCGTGCAGATCTTCTCCCACCGGATCATCGAGTTGCATAAGCTCCTCGGTGTCCGGAATAACGCTGGAAGTCGTCATTTGCTGAGCAAGGTCATCGATGGAATCATCCTCGAGACGTGAGAGCACCACTGTCTTCCAAAGACTGGTCAGGTCGAAGAGGTTCGTAGTCCGTTTCTTGGACACGAGCATTCGACGATCAAGGATATTGATCTTCCTGATATCCGGCATCCAACGGCGATACCCGCTGTCAGCCCAAAATTGCGTAGCAACAATGGGGTTATCAACGAACGGGATCTTGCCGCGGTCAGACGTGTATCGGGGATAGAGGACGTTAAAACGACCCTCCTCGGCGCGGTCGCACCAGCGCCGCCAAAATCCTAGAATGGTGTCACCCAATTCCTTGGCGGAAAAGAAGTTCCAGGCCGTGTTGTACGTGGATTTGAGCACGAGAACGTCGTTCGCTGTCTTCGCCGGCGTGATAGCCAAGCGCTTCTCCCAGCGTTCGCGTATATTCTGTCTCTTCCAGTGTTCAACAAGGTCTTGCGGATAGCCACGTCGCACGTACAAGGCAGTAACGTCTTGCACGGCCTCCAAGTAGACGGAATGAGTGCTACTCAACGTGGCCATCCGGGATAGCTCACCGATGTAAGTCCCGCGCTTGACCGCGAGCTCATGGTGTGAAATCCAGGGTATCCTTTCCTGATGGGAGCCAGCCTTGCGGAATGGACGATGCTGAAGGATCCCGTAGGAGTCCTTATAGATAGTCATGTCCAAGAACGGCAGGTGTGAACCTGAGGCTTCCCATTCAATCTTGCATTCATCGAACTGGATATACTGCACTCGCCGAAGTGCCTCCGCTTCCGAGGAGGCGTACACTATGGCGAGGCAATCATCGATATAGCGACCGTAGAACAAAAAGTTCGGGTCTGTAAGGACTCCAAGCTTACGCTCGAACCACCAACCGAAAAGGTTGGCGAGGTCCGGGGAATCAGCTACGCCCATTGCTAGGCCTCGCTTCTGCTTGAAATATCTGTCCTAGGGTTAGGGTTAGGGGTTAGGGTTAGGGTTAGGGTTAGGGTTAGGGTTAGGGTTAGGGTTAGGGTTAGGGTTAGGGTTTAGGGTTAGGGTTAGGGTTAGGGTTAGGGTTAGGGTTAGGGTTAGGGTTAGGGTTAGGGTTAGGGTTAGGGGTTAGGTT
>VDMD01000069.1:0-133240 GCA_007026445.1 Schizophyllum amplum
CGCCGTGACCTTCACGGAGGCTCCTGAACAACCGATCTTTGCAATCTCTACGCCTCGTGTCCGCCATGCCTCCCTCTTACGACCTCGCTGGACGCTCCGGCGAACTCATTGGACGCTCAGAGGACCTGCTTCAGCGCTCAGAGCATCTCCACACCCTCGTCCGGCGCACCAACAGCGGCTCGATCATCGCGGGCGTCGTCGTCGGCGTCGTCGCGTTCCTCATCCTCGTGGGCGGCGGGTTCGGCTGGTGGCGCATGCGCGCGCGTAAGCGGGCGGGCCCACCCAAGGAGATGGTGGAGGAGAGGGAAGGGGAGGCGGGTAAGTGGTCATCGGCTTTTGTAGTTGTGGACAAGGAAGGAAGAAGGGAACGGACGCACCGACTGCCATGACTCCATTCCCCAGCGTGCACCAGCAGTCGCTCCCTGGTCCCTCCCCCCTTCACTGTTCATATTCATACATCATGCACATTTCTAACATGCTCCCAGAGTCCATGGACGATGGCGACCACTACGACTTCGATGTGCAAACCGCGGCGGACAACGGTGTGCGCGGCAGCAAGCTGTATGGCCCAAGCGGCCACCGGCACACGATGGTGTTCGACGACAACGCAATACCCATGTCGCCCGGCCACACACCGCTGAGGGCGGGGTACACGCCTAACTAGGATGAGATCCACGCTTGCTTGAGGGCGGAGTGCGCGACAAAGTGAGCAAGGGATAAAGCTGCGCCCCAGGGCTCGAAGCCGTCGCTGAGGAGGGGTTGCAGCTGCGAAGGGGATGGATTGCAGTTCCTTGAAAGAAGCGATCTAGCTGAGGGCGCCGCGCCGGTCGCGGTCGCCAGACGCATATGTATTTGCCTACTATTGTCTGTCTCTCTTTGTTGTCCTTATTCTTGCGATGTATCACTACTGGAAGGAACTGTTCATGCTTTGTGGAAGCGTCAAGGCGCGCCGCGCAGGTTGTATCCTCCATCTGGTTCTCATAATGCTACTGACGGCTGCAAAGTTCCAAATGGCGTATGTCATTGGCTCGTATGTCTTTCTTCGTATCTATCCGTAAGTATGCGATGTCGGCTCGAGCAGGACGACATGCACAATAATGGCGAACAATGGCGGCGGATACGCCGGGCCGAACTGACGTCAACGCGCCGAGGCCGAGGCTCGGCCTGACAGTGATATTCCCTTTGTTCGCAGCTGATCGTTTCCGTTTCCACCGCCACCTTCCACAATTCCAGGCTTTCGTTACTCCCGCCACCATCTTGAGGAGACCCTCGACAGTTTACAGGACTCTCAGAAGCCCCAGTCCCAGACGTAGCGCCCTAAGTCGGACATATTACTTACGACGCGAGAAATCCAACTTCCCGTGCGTGTGCGGACCAGCTGCTGTGTCCTTCGTCGCTGACAGACCAGTGACAGACCCCCTGCTCACCAGTATCCACCACAACCTATCCCACATCTATACCATGATCTTCGAACGCCCCACGCTCCTTGACCGTTCGTCCGACCGCATCGTCGACCCGCACCGCTTCCGGATAGGAACGCTAGCCAAGCAAGCGGGGACGCTCGTCCAGCGCGGGGTGGTGACGCGTCGCAGGCGACGTCTGATCCCTCTACGACTCAGGACGACGGCAAGACGGGCATGATCGTCGGCGCTGTCGTCGTTGGCATTGCACTGTTTGTTGTGATCGCGGGCTTCTTCCTGGCTTGGAGGCAAAGGACCAGCAAGCGGAAAGCGGATTATATGGCGGCGGATACAGGTGGTGAGTGTTGCTTGTGGCTCTCGCGGTGTTGATGGTTCGT
Source organism: Schizophyllum amplum (assembly GCA_007026445.1). Classification (NCBI taxonomy): domain Eukaryota; kingdom Fungi; phylum Basidiomycota; class Agaricomycetes; order Agaricales; family Schizophyllaceae; genus Schizophyllum; species Schizophyllum amplum. The sequence continues at coordinate 1,799 of VDMD01000069.1, forward strand.
ACATGCCGTGCTTCCCATCCGCCAAGTTGGCGACAATCCTCGCTTTCTTCATGCTCTCCCTCGCTCACTTTCCATTTCATCGCTTCCGCCGTCATCCACTCACACTCTTGGTATCCTTGTCTTGTCATCCTGTCTTTGCATTATCATTCGCCCGACCAATGATCTTCTTCCACTTAACCTCATCCCCGCACAACTCTTTGGCCTCCCCTTCATCTCCCTTCCGGTCTCTTACCTACTAACTCTCCCATAGATGCCTTCGACGACGGCGAGCACTACGACATGGACGTACAGCGAGCAGCCGACGATGGCGTGGACGGCCTCCGCATGTACGGCAAGCAGGGACGCGGATATGGGGATGGCGGCATGGGCTACGACGATCCGTACGACGGCGGGTACGACACGCGCGAGCTGCACAAACACGACGCTTCACCCAGGTGAGTCTTGGATGATTTTTGGGCCAGCGACTGCGCGATCGGTTGGCGGAGCTAGTAGTAGCAAGCTCGGAAGGATCGCACGTGATTGAACTGAGCACGTGATCTACCTCCATGCAAACGTATGCCCCCGCGGAACTAAAGTCGAACTCCCTCCCGTCGCTTACACCCCTTCCGCGTCTTGAGTACTTCATTCCATACGCTGGTCTTCTTGCCCTGCAACTAAGCCGTGACGCCTTACTCGATTCTGACGCTGCTCCCAGGTACGACGACTCACCCGCCAAATACGACCCGCACGGGCGGCCGGTGTCGACCGCGGAGTCGGGGCGCACGTTGTACGACGACGGTGCGAGCCTGCGGAAGGTGCAGAGCGACGAGACGATACATGTACCGCACCAGCCGGTGGATAAGGAGGATGCGTTGCGATGATGCGTCGGGCAGTTGCGATAGACGCGAGGGACATTGCGATGAGAGCAGAGGCGGCATATGGCTGCGCGAAATGGAATAGGTGCTGGATGGCGTTGAGCGGCGGCGGGGCGGGCTCCACCGTGTTGATGCGCTCAGCATGGACTTTTTCGTACGTGTACAGTGCTTCTATCTTGTCGTTGCTGTGCCTGCATAGGACTTTTTTGCATGTTGTCGATTCTGGGGTGCTTCCAGACTCGGGACTGTGAGCGCAGTCTCCACGCAAAGTTCAGCGAACCATACCTCCGGACAACACGAAGGCCGGCATTCATCCAATGCACCGAGGCTGCGTCGTGTGAAAGGGTCTTCAAGTTTAAAACCTTATGGAATCCTGTGATTCCTATCACTGACATGCTCGGGACGGAAACAAAAGCCGGAGGATAGAAGGCGGTGGGTGCTCAGGTGTGGCGCTCGGGATATACCTGCTCGTATGCGTTACTGGTAACTGTAAGGCCTTTTATATCCCAGGCGCTTCAAGCTCATGCGGTATTTATGACCCTTTCTCCTGCTCTATGATCTCCCTCATCTAGTTCTTTTCCTGTCGTCTGCCAAGCACATGGTACTTTGTCTTAGCTAATTCATCCTTCCTTCCCGCGACTCTCTCTACTCTTCCCCTCTCAAGATCTCATCTCCATTGACACATTCTTCCAATTCATCCACTTTATTTTGTCTCACTCTCCTCATCCGACGAAATCTCACTCATGATTTCCCCGACCTTCTCCCCGGTACCCGTACGCCCTTCCCGCATTCCTCCACTAGCCCTAGTACCGATCAACGATCAACATTCTTACGGAAGGCTGAGTAGACGAATATCGGGCGGCCTCGGACAGGCCTCGTAAGGCGCGTCCGCGAAGGTCAATAAGCACGCGAGCCACAGAGATCTGATGCCTCACCAAAGTCAGTTGTATGCGCCTTCATGAAATTGGGTTTGTGCGGTTGTCAGTGGTGCTCATATGGTGCAGCGGCGTACGACGCCTCATGCTAAGGTGAGCTCGCGAGGGGCTGTTCACCAGGCTAGGTCCGACGTAGCCGCGCCCATGTTCGATCGCTTTTGGTGAGCCAAGTACAGAAGAGCTCGTGAGGCCTTAGCGGAGAGTGGGTTCACCATCCGGCCGACTTGACGTCAGGCCCACGTGAGTGTTGAATATCACGCACTGGCAGGCGGCGGTACTAGCCGAATCAAGCATTTCTGCTCTCGCTGCTTCGACTTGCCGCTCTCTTTAACTTGAGGTCTCGTTTCTCCCTCCCTCCGTCCCTCTGCTCACTAATGCTCGGGTTCCGTCTCTGGGCCGTTCACCTTGGCCTGAGGCGTCGTCCGCCGCCTACTTCCGTCGGTCGCGCCGGGTCTCTTGCAAACCAGGATCAATCGGTATACAGCTGTTTGCAGAAAAGTTGGCAGTCCCACTCACGCGTTTTTCGGAGCCACGCGACGTCGCTGGCCAAATGAGTGCGTCGTTGCACCCTCGGACCCGCCCAGACGACGGCCCTGGCCGCTGGCGACGCGATTGGCTGAGGCGCTGCATCAACGATGCACATACACCAAATCTGAAGGCAAGGGACTGCCAACTTCAATTCTGCGAACGACTGTAAACCTCACTTGACCTGTCTGCTAAGATCCCGGCGGGATAAAACAGCCCTCGCCAGACGTCTTGCAGATGAACAGGGGTCCTCGCTTTGCCTGTCAATTTGGGGAGGGATCGGGCGCTGCACGCTTTGTTTTCCAGGGGAGGGATCGCATCCGACGGCAGCATCGTTCACTGGCCGTCCTGTTCCCCATTTGTACGGTGAGTCGGTATCGCCCCCCGAGCAGCTTTACTCAAGAGAGCGTTCGTGAACTGGCCATGATCTGGTGCTGAAGTGGTGGCGCTGATCACGGTCCGTGTCTAAAACATACCTTAATCTGCCCGTGTGTCGGTCGCTGCCAGATAAATAGGAAGGATGGCGTTCGCCCACTCTTGTCCTCCTTGAACTGCACCCACTTTCTTGTCGCTCGGCTCCCCGGAATGGAGCGCGCTACGGGATCTCAACCATGGTCGCAGAGCGATCATACCTGGCAGAGTACGCCGGCTTCGTCTCGCTGCAGGTGTATGCAAGCTTACCTTGTACCGCTTCTTCAGCAACGCCGCAGCAGCCCGCAGACGACATGCACTACGGGAACGACACCTACGCTGAATCCCTTCCTATGAGCTCGTTGACCGAGTGTATCGGACATCTTAGAGGTGCGTTTACGACATACATGATCGACGAGGCACTTACGACATGCCCAGCAGGAGTCGCCAGTCTCTTCACAGGCTTCTGCCAACCCGCGAACAACTATAACGCTCCGACCGACGATCCCCGCTCGCACGCCTCTCACTCTTTACCGCCGACATGGTATCCATATGCGTCGCTGTCATCTTCTGCGCAGGACGCAGTTGGCCAGACGCTTGATGCCACCCGCGCCGACTATCCTGCTGGGACTCATTACGCCCAGCCACTTGCTTCTTACGCTGAACCGCTGTATACAGAGACGTCACAACTACCTGCGGCGGGCGCGGCTGACATGACCGCGCCGATGATCCATCCTCTTGCGGCGCACGGCGCACAGCCGCTCGCTGCCTATCCTTATTCGTCAGTACAGCAGTTGCACGTTTCCCCGCCATCCTCTGCGCCAGTGATGGTCGGCAGGCCCGACGCCGCCCCGCTCAATTTTCGCGAGGTTGGGTCGGACGCATACACTAATGCAGGGCTTGCGCGTCGTACGGCAGCGTCGTCCGGCTCACGCAGCAACATCGTGTGCGATTGGTGCCGGAAGACATTCGCGCGCCCGTACAATCTTTACGGTGCACATCTCGCTCCTTTGACTGCGTGAATAGTCACTGACCCTTGACACAGTGCATAGACAGCGTCACATCGACGCGAAGGAATTCCACTGCTCATCGGGAGGCTGCTCTGCGCGCTTCAACGCGCGGGGCGATCTCAGAAACCACACCAGAAAGGTGCATAAGCTACCTCCGGCGGGGCGTATAAGGCAAGTGTATTCATGTCCCGCGCCTCTCTTTCTGACACCTTCGCGTACAGTATGTCGAGTCGAGCAAAAAATGAAGGGCTTTGATAGAGCTGTCCTGGTGATGCGCCCATTTTCTTCAGTCTGGTCTCCGCGAGGCCAAAGATTTATTTCTGCTTGTTTTGAGCGTCTCTTCACAGAGATGAGGACTTTTCGGGCGGTTTTTCTGTGTCGTTATATTTTGCCACGCGGAATATTCCCCGCAAAGACTTGTAGATCAGTCATTACTGGAATACATAATGTAACATATTCTCTCAACATGGAATCAAAAGGCGTTATAAAGCGTGTACGGCAGTGCGAGTCTTCAACCAACGCTTCAAGATCATCCTTGGGCCTTGTCATTCACACAAGGCGGCGTTAACGACAGGCGGAAAGAAGGACTCAGTAAATGGAAGAAATCGAGGATGCGATGCTCACCTTCATAGCGAGCATAGCATAGTGAGCACGCCATCCAGTTTTACAATCCCGAGATTGGTGGCTGGCAAAAGCAGCGCGCCGAAGCCTCTGCAGCGTACGTTAGCGAAATATCAAAATATCGTATCACAAAGAAACCGCGCGAATGGAAGGAGAAGAACACTCACAGCCAATCAGCAGGCCGTCAGCGACGACGGGCAAATCAAGGGGATAAGACAACGATGTAGGCGCAAAGAGAATGCCAGTCACGAGGGTTGGCGCGAGCTCTTCGGGATCATCCTCCAAGCAGTGACGGGAGCCGCGGCGACGACGCTGAGGCAGCATCAACCGGAGCACGAGAGGGATCGGTATGCTGATGTTGGGTGGCAGTGCCGAACATGCGAACCCCCCCCTCCCCCCCTCCCCCCCGGCGCCTGCGCGAGCGCGTGCATCGTGATTGCAGGTTCGGGACGCCGCACAAGCACGCACTCGTCGCGTCCAAGCTCGGTCCATCAAGATCGGCAGGGTCTGTACGAGCAGGAACGCGGCGGTCGAGGGGGACGACGCCAACGCCAGGGGCTAGGAGTACGCCTGTGGCTATTACGAGCGCAGAGCCGAGTAGTTAGAAGGGGATCAAGCTTGCTAGAGGGTGGCGCCATTCATGCGCCGCTCGAGCGAGACAATGGTCTTGCAGAGGTCAATCGGAAAGGCACTGGCAGTCGTGATGTTTATCGGTGGGAGCGGTGAGCGCCAGCGACGTGTTTACGGTGCCTCCAGAACCATCATCTGTCGTCAAAGAGGTCGGCGGGGAATCTACGAGGACGAATGAGCATGTCAAACGGACAAGGATGAAGCCGCCACGCACGATTGTTGTCTTCATGCGCCGCCTGCGTTTGTCCTCCCAGAGAGCCCCATCCGCGCGGTGAAGCTGGTCGGAGATGTAAATACATAACTGTAGACCTCCATATCGTTCGTCGATGGCGCGTCGACGTGAGAGACAACATCAGAGCATCAACGGCAAGGACAAAGGACTCACCGAGGGCTTCTGTGGCGTCGTGATGTCACCCTCCTCCCTCTTGCTTCTGCCAGTCATGGTCGGCGTTCTCGGTTCATCTCCATGCAATGGCCTGGGACCTTCTAAATCTTGCTCATAACAATCTGCTGAATTCCAACTTGAGGCGGCGTCTCTCAATGCGAGTTTCGAAACCGCGATCCCGTCACGGTCTTATAGTGATCTCAGCGCGCTAGCGGCCCAGAGGGCTTACTCGTACTGTTCAACAGAAAGTCTTACAGTCAATTTCTTTGCCCTTAATGCTCCTCAGATATGCCTCACATTCAACTCCGTCCACCCTTCACATCCTCCACCCGTATCCCTTCATCAGGCCATGTTCAGCAATCGAACCTCATCTCCATCTCTCCAACTCCTCAATCCTTCGCACTCCCCCTGTCCTTTTCTTGACTATCTCCTGCCTCTGCACTCGTGTCACCTATCCTTTTTCCCCAATCTTCTGTCGTCCTCATTTCTAACAGGTCCTCGTCGCCTCGAGCTTATCGCCGCTTGCCTTGATCTGTGTTGAGGAGGGCGCCGTTCTGGCAGTAAGTACCCTTCACTTTCGCCTCCCCCTTCTCCGAATGTTTCTCCGTATACATGCTACATGACCTTGTATATCCCGACTCTGTCCGACCATATCTTTTATCTTCGGCCTTCCTTCTTTCTTCTACTTCTGCGTCCCCAACCGCCTTCCCCGCTTTCCCGCCGAGCGCGCTGCTAACCCGCTCCTAGACGCCTTCGACGACGGCGCGCATTGCGACGCGGATGTGCAAAAAGCAGCCGATGACGGCGTGGACGGCTTGCGCATGTCCGGCGGGCGGCCCAAAGGACGCGGATGCGGAGAGGCCGGCATGGGTTACGATAATCCGTAGGACGGCGGGGTCGGCACGCGCGAGCCACAGCATTACGACGCTTCACCCAGGTGAGTCTCGAATGGTTCTCTGCACCGCGACTGCGTGGCCGCTGGCGCAGTTAGAGAGCTCTCAGCCTTTGTGATTGACACGGCACGTGACTTATCTCCATGCGACATTTGCGCCCGCGGAGCCAAAGTTGAACTCGAGCATTCCCCGTCGCTTACACCCCTTCCGCGGCTCGAGCGCTGCATAGCATGCGAGGGTCTTCTTGCAATGCAACTGAGCAGCGACGCTTTACTTGACTCTGACGCTGCTCCCAGATACGACGACGCGCCCGCCAAATACGGCGCGCAAGGGTGGCTGGTGTCGACCGCGGAGTCGGGGCGCACGCTGTACTACGACTGTCGCGACACCAGGATCCACGGCTGACCGCGATGATGCCCGTCTGGGTCGGGGCAAGGCCGACACGGTTCGTGTCAATGAACCGTGTTTTCGACAAACCGCGGGCCATGGAGGACCATGCTTCCTGGTAGATCGCGGGGCACACCGTGAACCGTGGCGCGCAGCCGGGCAAAGGCGAAAGGTATATAATGTCTCTTACTCTGTCTTGCAAGCTTACCCCCCAGCCCGCCATGGATTGGTATGGCTACGTCGACCTCAACCCCTCGCTGAGCGCGACGTTCAAGACGGCAACGTCACCTTCGAGCAAAGCCCCATCCGCACCGAACCCTGACTCTGGAGCTACCGCGAAGACGTCCCCCTCTAGACCCGGTGCTCAGCCAGATGTCGGGACTGGCATCATGGCGACCCGCGACTTTGCTGGCGCTGACACCTACAGCTACAAGCGCAACTCGCGGACGGCGAACACCACCTTGTGCGTCGTATACGATATCATTAATCCTTGACTGATGATATACACCACGCAGAGCGCGCGACGCCGGCGGTAATGAGCGGCCTTCCGCCTACACCCCTGGCTATCGGCAAGCCTCCGGAACATACGATACTACGCGGCGGGGTCCAGTCGATGCTTCCAATCCTAGCGACCTGGATAACACCTTCGAGAGCTCGGCGAGATACCCCTTGTACGTCGTCCCTTGTACCATTCGTATTCAATCGCTGATCCATGCAGTACCTACGAATACGGTACATCGACGGGGCAGAGAAGCTCTGAGTGGAACGCTGATTCGCTCAACCTATCCGCTACCCATCAGTTCAACGCCGACCCAGTCTCCGACGCGTTGGCCGAGCTGGGTTTTCAGCCCTCTTTCCCCACAGCTCTAAACCTCGCAGGGAGCGCCTCGTTCGTGGTCCTTGAGCTCATATTTTTTTTTCGCGCTGACGGTGTCGCTTGTTCAGGCTGTCGCCGTATGCGCACGACGACGACGAAGAATGGCACTGGGGTCTGCGTTCTTCCACTCAGGGTGGCGATAGGCGGAAGCCAGGTATGTCGCCCATATGTCCCTCTAGAGCCCGCCAACGGTTGCCTCGTCACAGGTCTGCAGACAAACCATACGCGAGGAGAATCTTCCGTACCCGGCATGGCAAGCGCTGTTGCAGGTCCTCCCACGAGCTCCCCCTCAAACGTGGATGGACCCATGGGTCAGACGGTGGCCATTCAAGAGCGTCGCTACAAGTCAGGGGCACCGTCCCCGCACGTCTGCCATCTCTGTGGAAATACCTTCGCACGGGCGTGCAACCTTCGAGGCTCGCACTTCGCTCCCAACTATCCGCTCTTGGAACGTGCTGACTCTCCTCGTAGAGCACCAGCTACGGCACGACCAGAAGAGGGCGTTCGCGTGTAGCGCGCACGGGTGCAATTCACGCTACAATACCCCCGGTGACCTTCGCAAGCACGTTAGAACAAAACACGCTGGCGCGGCTTGATGTGCGCGCTATGCTGCGTTGACTCTTCCGGCATGAACGCGTACGCAGCTGTAGGAGGGAAGGACGGGAGGACCAGAGTCTGTCTGGACTCTGGGCGGGCTTGACGCGTCGGACTTGAAATCTGGACAAGACATATTTCCATAGCGAGGACATGAGCCTCGTATCTGTATTCATGAATTCCAATGTATGTAATCTGCTATGCCTATCATATATGTTTTACTCGTCATGAATTTCTGCGTTGTACTCGGCCAGAGCCAGGGTCCCGAAATCGTGAGAAAGTTGGTCTTGTTTTCCGCGGGCCGGACTCTCCCAGCTCCCTTTCCTCCTACCATCATCGATCATCGCCGTTGTGTACGAACTCCCGAACTTCACTCTTTGTTTCACTTCCCTGATACGACGCCGTTGGCACAGCAACGATCTACGCACGACCAGTATCCTTGGATCATCGTGCTCACCGATGTCTTGTCGGCCTTTTCTGCGTGCTCAGCGGCGTCTGACGAATCTACTGCTCAGTGAAGCGAGCGTCAGTAGTACCAGAAGAGCTGTTTCGATGCAGATGATCAGGGTGACCAGAGGTTGGGAGTGGGACTATCGATTTGTCTCGTGTTTCCGTGCGTCGTCCTTTCTGCTCTGGCTTGACTTCTACTCACGTATCTCGTATAACCTTGGATCACTGAAGCGCTGGTCTGGAAGTGGCCGCCCCTCAAACCCAGTCAACGACAACTGTTGCGCCGCCCAGCCACGCGATCAGTGTCCTTCAGAGCCTGCGACAGAGCGTTCGGCAGGCGATCAACATCCTCTCCTCCCTCAAGGCTGACACCCGCCGTCCCCCCATACGCCGCGCCCCTACGTGCGGCCTCTCTCGTTGATCATTGAGAAAGTAGCCCCTCGACCGCTGGGCTCGCTGATGCTCAGAGATGGGCGTATGCTGATCACACCAGGCTCGCGCCTTGGCTTGACTATCGGGTTCCCTTCCCTCCCGGTGTCGGGTCCTGATACACATGCCTGTGAGTATTTGTATCTCCTTCATGGATCACACTAATGATATACCTGCGCGTTTGCTCTCAGCCGGTGCAGACCTGCGGCTTGGTCCTGCGACGGAGACCACAACCAAACTACGAAGGCGTCCTTGATACAGACCTGTTGTTCTACAACTACACTTGCAATGAGAACCTTCATCACTGCCCACGTTTGCTTCCTTTATTGCCTTGCGCCAAGTTGACCACGCACTCGCATCCATCTTAACATTACCGACAACCATCACAACGCATCCATGTAAGCGCGGCACCGGCGTCGTGCACATCCAACAATGAGGGATATGCAGGTACACGAGAAGGTCGGCAGCCATCGCCGTGAACGGTTCGCGGACGACGGTTTGGCAGGCCTCGACGGTAAGTACTAAGTACCTGTTTTGCCGGGGTCTTGCCCGTGTGCTGACTATGATGATGTCCTTAGCTGGGTTTACGGTCGAGGTCGAAGGCTAGACCCGAGGCGATGGAGCCGAAGCTGGACTGCTATTGGGCAGTGTCTACTACCCAACCGCGACAGTCGACTGGACCGCGACGCGCGGTTGCCATGAATCACGGCAATCACGTGATAGGCTGGATCGCCTGTTTCTCGCAGCGACATGGCGAAAGGTAGACTCCACTTCACTTACGCTTCTTGATTGCACTCAATGTGATTCAGGGTGTTCTTGACTTTCCTGGTGCTACTTGGTCTGCACACTGTCAGAGGACTGTTGGCCCCCCGCTGACATTCCTAGACGTACTCTCGCCGGTGTCAGCAGATATGCATGCCTGTAGCACGACCGCGCCAAACTTGGGATATATAGGTTGGCCACGCCCGATGATCACCATGCTCTGAGCGACAGTGAGCAAACGCCTCTATCGATGACGTACTCACGCACCGCTAGATTTCTCTACATCCGGCCCCCGGGCTGCACGGCACAGAGTCGATGTTGCACGGTTGACCGGGCGACATACACCACATCCTGTCGTGCTTCGCGGCCCCGCGAGTGGGCTGCTATTCTCATAGTGCCTGCATGTACGGTGAGCAATAAGTTCATTGATGGCTCTGGGACTATATAACCCTTTCAGTTCCAAAAGCTGGTGCCAGACTCTGCTGTCGCGCACATAGACTTGAAGCACAGAATCGGACACCAGCACCGACTACAGCGACTCCGAGCCACAACCATGACGTGCAAGCAAGTTCATATTGCTCACGTGGAAGGTACTCCTATCGACTTACCTAATTGTCGGATTCATTCTACCGAGGAGAGCGGCGAGGACGTAGCTCAAGACCTTTGTCGGGAGACTATGTACGTCCACTGTGTCACAGTCTTAGCGCGTTCCCAGCGCTCATGCCCACATATTCAGCTCCAGCTCCAGCTGTAGGCCTGATTCGCACTCGACTCTAGAACCTCCACAAACCTCGTGCGTTGTCATATCGAAGCTTCATATCTCGTGACTGATGATATTGCTTGCGCAGAACGTGCTATCCAATCTTCCCCTCTTCCGCACGCAGTCTTCCTTATTCTCTTTCTGTCTCCTCATTTGCATCTCTCGATGCTGCGACACCGGCTCCACTTGTGCAATTGTGGAAGGATGCTGTTCAAAGGTACAAGTTCATCATGCACGGGGAGCTTCCATCACCCGACGTGGCAACCTTCGATTCGGCCGATGCCATATTCAAGTATATCGAAGAGCGCGAATCCGACTTCAGGCGGTTTCGCGAGCGTGGACCACGGCGACTACGGTCCAAAATCGATCCGATCGCGGCTACTGTTCAGACACTCTGCGGAGTGTTTGGCGAGGCGATGAATATTGTGCGTTTTTCGGTGCTTGGTACTGAATGGCGCTGACGCGATGTGAACAGCCATTCCTACCTGCAAAGGCGATCTTTGTAGCTGTCGGCGTTGCTATTCAGGTGTGTAAAAGGCGCACGCTTCATCGAGCCGACCTGACTGACGGCTCTCAAGGCGTCGCGGAAAGTCAGCGAACACTTGGACACCGTGATGGATGCGTTCGACACCATGTCGACCCACCTGCGTATCATTAGGGCCATTGCCCCCCACAACATGCATGCGGCCTTACGTGAAGCTTCCGTGAAGCTGCTCGTGCAGATTCTGGTTGTTCTCCGTACCATCACGAACCTTCAGAATGGTAGTCGCCTTAGTAAGCGGACCGATTACCTGCGATTCTCGGGCTAACATCTCTGGTATTAGGACTGTGGTGGAAGAATATCCGCCAGTCGAAGGAGATTCCGTCGGCTTTGGAAGAGCTGGGACGGCTGGCGACGAACCATCACTATACAGTGTCCGCTGTGACTCTCAACACTCTTGATAGGACGATGGCCATGCACGATCTCGGTAAGGTTCTTTCATAGCATCAGCGACCGGCCGTGCCGCTGACCGCGATGCAGTTCATCAGCGGGACCAGGACACGATTACTGGGCTCGTAGATGAGATTCGAGTCATTCATCGTATGGTGGAGGAAGATCACTGCACCGAAGAGAATACCCATGGTCCGTACAGTCTCATATTATCCTCTCAGTCGAATCAGCTCAGTTTTTTTAGCCTCGCTTGGCCGGATGGTGGCGCAGCGTATGGACACCGGCGTCCACGACCGGATCTCCAATCTGCCTATGAAGACGGGCGCCTCGTCGCCTGACTGCAGCTCTCCCTACGGTGGTGACGCCCGCATCACGCAAGAGCATGAACAGCACAATAGCGCCTTCAGCTCGAGGTAGTACTACGACTTGTATCGGCTGTTGCGACGTGCAGATACGAATTCGATGTCTCAAAGGTGGGCGGTATATCTATCGTTAGTCGTGGCTGTTGCTGACCCTTCGCAGAACATGTACAATGCCACGACTATTGTAGGTTATCCGCGCTTTGAATACGTGCCCGATTCTCCCCTGATGTCACGGACTGCCGCACCCCGCCCGACAATGATATTATTATCTACCTTTCTGTTGCAATAGCCACAATTCCACGGGTCACGGTAGATATAAAGCTGCCCCCATCTCATGGACAACAAAGACTTATATTAGGAAGTAGTACAAAGTGCCATGGTTTACGCTACGCACTTATCCCCGTGTGCCCCGCGTATGCGTGCCCCCATTGGACAAAATTAATAGGCTTTGGATTTGCGTGGTTTAGCTTTGGTTTTGGCTCACGTGACGTTAGCTTTCGTCTTCAGCCACGTGATCTTGGCTTTGTTCTCTTGACTTTCGTCCAAACCACCATTGTTTACGTCGGCGTTCTCACTGCCTTTGCTTTCGCTCTCAGGCCTCTCGCTGATGCGTTAGTTCTTGAACTTCCTCATATCTCGTGACCGCCGCAGTGTCGCCCGGCGCCCGCCCAATTGAGAGGAGGCCCGCGTGTGAGCCTCGACATACCTACTGGCGTCCCGCTCACATGCAGCACGACGGGGGACACCATCCGAAGACTCCGGATCGCACTATGCATGCAGGGGAGAACCTTGATATTGCAGATCTCAGGTGCGCTGGCGACGTCCTCTCATATCCTCGGCTGCGCGTTAGGCTGCCAGTGTCGAGGGCGACTCGCTCTGTATCCTCTTCGCACAGGGAACTCGGGGTACTGACCTTGACAGGAACAGCATGCTCTCCACTTCGTCCCGCGCCATCGTGAGACCAGCTTATACGTAGGCTGGCGTTCTTACAGAGCGATTGTTGCTCCCGGCACCGCACCCGCGCGGACGTTCTGGGAGACAATATGTCGACCCTATCATCCACGCTCTATCCTTCGACGCGCCAAACCGCCGGAGCAGCACTTTTGTCCGGAAAGAGCGCTAAGCTCCCATGTCTTAACGTGGGATTTTTGTCCATTGTAATTCAAGCTCAGCGGACGCTCACTGCCGAAGTTTTCAGTTGATACCGTGCATGTCGATTGACTTGGGAGTTTCGACTGTTGGGGGCGTGCACGCAGTTGAAGTGTTGTATGACGTAAGTACGTTCGGCGCCGACTGATACTTTATATCCCTTACGACCACCTTGGAATCTGCTAACAGGTTTAGGATGCTATGGGAGCGCGCACGCACCCTTCTGGAGGGACGTGCATATATACAACGCCCGCAACGGCTGAGCTAATTGATGCGCCACCTCCCGTTTTCGAGTCCCACGACCACACCGTAAGACAGCACATGCGTCTGGCGAGCAAGGTCGAAAGCTCGTGAGCTGACAGGTCAACGTCCAGCAAGCGAGGCGGGCGATAAACGGTGAGTAAAGCTGGCGTGGAGGGTGGCCTGCTAGTGGCCGTGTTAAGCTTCGAATTCGCTCCACGTCACCCTCGAGACTCCCACTGCAAGCACGCAGACGGCTGGCGCTATAGCAGGTGCCGGGCCTCCTGGCGCTGGTCAGCATTAGCGTCCGGCGCATACTACAGACGATGGTTTGCCCACCGAAGCCCGGGCCAACCACGAGGCTGCAGCATCCTCGTCACTCAACGCCATCGTATTCTTGTCCGACGGGGACGCACCGAGCATGCCCACTTCATGGACGTTTCGTTGTTGCAGACCGACTTGCAATGGGAGCATTCGTAAGTTCATATATGCACCTGGACACGTCACTCGCCCGCTCATTAGATGGACTTCTGACAATCCCCTGCCATCTCCCACCGCTTATTCTCGCGGCAGAGGTAGTGGCGGTCGAGGACGCGTCGCAAACTTCGTAGGAGAGCGCGGGGGCAACCACGGCGGAGGCGTGGCGGCAATCGTGGTGGACGTGGTGGTAGTGCACATGGCGGCGGAGGGAGCGTGGGGGCGGGCGCGGCCCACGGGAAAACAGGTGTAAGTCGAGGGGACCGCGCGGGGCTTGACGAGAGTGTGGGTGAGTTGCAGGCCAAGTCGCGCGGCAATAAAATGCCGTCCGGCGAGCGTCGCGGACGCGGTCCGGTACGAAGGCTTTGCACGGCTCGGCAAGCAAGGAGAACAGGGTGGGAAATGACAGCGGCCCACTCATTGTCACTCAATCGATCAGCAAAGCAAGCCCGGCGAAAGTCGACGGGAGAGAGCGCTTCTCGGGCATATACTGTGTTGACCAGATCTTCCGCACGGAACAGGCGCTTTCAAACACATGCATTACTAATGTGAGCGACGTGCGCGAGACTAGGACATGCGAGCGACGGTGTTCGACGTGCTCGCAAGTTGAATGCAATATTTACCGCGACAAGTATATACAGCTCGCGTGACATATCGGACTCTTGTGACAACTTGTCACTGGTTCCCCATCCTCCCTAGCTCTAGAGCTCTCTTGAAAAAGCAAATGGCAAGGCGAAGACGTGCACTTGGGGTTTGGACGAAATTCCAAGACCGAAAGACGAAACCCAACATCATGTGACTCAAGGCTACCGTCATGTGACCCAAAGCTAACGTCATGTGATCCCAATTGAAAACCAAAGCCAAGCCCGCCAAAGCAACGACCAAAACTCTGCGCGAACGCTACCTGATTTTGTCCAGTCCGGGCACTTATACCCGCGTCGTGAAACCGGACAATGCTGAATTAGTCTATCACTTCAAGTCCACGTCGTCGCCACAATGCGCAAGAAGGTCCGCGTCGCTGCTGCCACGCGTCACTCCGCTCTCTGCCCTAGCCATAGCATGACATGTGGCTCCGCGCCTCCTTGTCGCAGTGCGCGCCTTACCATGGCGTTGCGCGCACACGTCGGCAACCAGCCTGACCATGCTTCGCTGCCGTCGATGCGTGATTGAGCCTTGCCCTCAAAAAAGTCAAACGCACTCACAGATTACGCCTAGTTGCACGCCGAGAGTATTCCTAACTGTGAACCAGCACCGCGCCATGGCCGCACGCGTCCCTCGAAGGTCTTGTCGCCGTGCGAGTCAACGTAAACTGAAGTTTCTCGTCTCGGCCTTTGGCCGTGTCGCTTATGACACTGTCGATGTCTCCGAAGACAGTTTTTTTTCGGTGAGCACATCCAAGAGACTGTCATTCGCTGAGGGATCTATAATACAATTGAGCTCAGTCTTTTCCCACGCACATAAACCACGTGTCGGCGGCCGATCCACGCGCCACGGGCTCACGGGCACGGGCTGGCGGCTAGTACTTAAAATACGGGGGCCATACATAGTCGTCGGCGACACTGTCGAAGAGAGAACAAGAAGGAATGGCAGTAATGTGACGTCACTGGTTTGTCCCGTGACCTCCGGGCCCGGGCCAACGTGACAGAAACCGGTACTTACTAAGCAATAACTCAGCAAGGCCGGTCGTTACCGGCAAGGCCCGCTACCATTCTGAGTCCTCTCTGTCTGCGCTGCTCTTATAAAACACAGTATTCAGCCGTTTGGCCTTGAGGAGTCGGCTTTGTCTTGTCTTCTGCATTTCCTAGGGCGCAACTAGGGCGCGCAGCAGGTAAAGAGACGATTTATTTACCATTTGCTTGTCAAGAGAAGGGAGTCTTCAGCATGCATGAAGCTGCTTGTAGTGTCGCCGATGGAGGTCCAGTACTCAATGAAGAGCCTGTGGGCAAGAAGCAGGTACGCAAGGCTGCCAGTGGGATCAGAAAATAATACGGCAGCGGTAGACTCGCGTGGCCAGTCCGCTTTGCAAGCTCGCTGATCACATGGTCGGTTCGCGAGAGAAAAGTCAACGGGATCAGCGAGCTTGCGACGGACGTCAGGTCACGGGGTGCCGCAGCCGAGCTGGTTCACGAGCCTACGGCAGCGGAGAGTCGAAACTCTGACGTGGTGAACAGTCAGGTGATCCACACGTGATGTAAATCGTCTGATGGGGCGAAGGGTCGTTTTTGCTTCCACCCCAAAACCCACTACCATAAATGGTAGCGGGAATGATCTCTGTTGTTCGCGTACGGCTAACTTACTTTACTTCCAAGCGGCTTCTACCCATGCCGGCCAGATATAAGCGGAACCCTACATTCGCGAGGAGGTACTGTAGCATTTCGACCGTATGTTCAGTCACGCGTCACGACCGTTTTGCGGGAACCCCGCCAATAATTTTCTTTCGATTTATCGGGTTTTTGGAGAATTCTCGGATAAAGTTTACGTCATAATTGATGAACATACGGTCGAAATGCTACAGTACATCGCTCCCAAAGGGGTCGCGGACAGCAGCTATCAGCAAGAAAACCGAGCACAATCAGAAAGACAGCGCCTCAATTCAATCTCGCTGGCACTTCCTCGGCCAACTCCGCGTCTGAGGCTGTTTAGACCATGAAGTCTGTCCCTATACGCCTTTTTGCCTTCTCATATGCTCTCTCCTCAATCATTGCTGCTCATGTAACCCTCACTCCGGCATCCGGGTCAGGGAAATGTGCGTGTCCGGGCGCGCATTCGGGTACACAGGCGTAAGCAGTTCCCATCTCTCCCTGGGAAAGCTTTGTTCAATGGGGCTTGAACCTACATACACGCCTCAAGAAAGGATCACTGTCCCGGGACAAGACGCGGTAATGAAAGCCGTGGGATGGAAATGCTCCTGTTTACCGGTGAGTCAGTCAATCCGACTCAATGCAGCGAAGCGATTCCATCGTGTCACCCATGCTTCCCAGCTCATTCCAAAGTCAGTAGGTAAGCATTGTGTCCGGGATCGCCGCGCAAGGGACAAGAACGCCATGACCCTCTTCGCTCCTTTTTCCGCTGTATCTCGGGAATGAAAATGTGCCTCGTTGAACTCTATCAGGTCATAGTTCTGTATTGTCCGGGCTTGTCTGCGTATGTGATCGCCAATGCGAGGTGCGCCAATGCGAGGTGCGCTTTCTACAGCCTCACGCCGTTCTATCGGGCTCGATGTTGACCTTCCAGTCCAGCTGATCGAAACTACGCAGACAGCGCCGAGCACAGAAAGACGTCTCGACATGAAGAACGAATCGTGGTTGTACTCAGAGACCGTGGCGAAGGACCGTGGTTCATGGGTCGGGACGTACTACGAGCGCAGCAACCGTGAATCCTGGGCCGTGGATCCTGGCTTCAAGGCCTACATAAAGGATCTGTAGGCTTCCTTTCCAGCAACCCATTCGCACTATGCAGCCTACCAGCCACCCCGAACCTCGTCGCAGTATCAGACAGAACACAACGGGAGAACGTCCTCCAACCTCGACGCTCTCCCCTCGCGCCGGACTAGATCCCACTGTCAATATCCCATCGACTGCCGATTTCCGTTCAGCTGCCAATCTCCCATTCACTGGCAACTCCAACCTCGACCAAACGCTCGCCATGAGCCCCTACGCGCTTCAAGGAAGCAATCCCGCTGCCCACTCCGACTACATGTCCAACCGCTACATGAACACCGACCTCATGGTCAACGACTTCTCGTCTTTCTTCTCGAGCGCGGACGCGTTAGGCAGCCTCAGTCTTGGTCAGACGGCCGTCTGCGACCAGTCATCGGACATGCCCCACGATGCAGCGTACGTCTACCCACCTCAACGTTTGTCTACTGACAGAGATATACAGAACATTTGGTCACGCCGGCGCCACCTCCGGACAGCTCGTGGACACCCAAGGGGGCGCTTTCCTGAATCAACGTATGTCGCCAGTTCTCGCCCTTGTTGGATCTCTCTTCAATCATATACATAGCGATGGACATAGCTCCTTTCGATCCGTCGTGGTTAGCAGAGTCTCCGGCGCCTGGCGGTGCGTCCACTGCGTCTGATATATACGTTCATATCGTATTGATCATCTACGTGCAGCGCTGCAGCATGGAGAGTCGTCCGGGTCATTGACTGAAGTCCCCGAGAACATGGCCCCTATCACCGTTGCTCCAACGGGACAGCCGGCTTATGGAGGGCTAGGTGAGTGGAACCACAACCTACCTATTCTCTATCTGCGCTCACGGCATCGCAGGCTTCGACGCTCTCTTGGCATCCATGAACTGGCCTTCGAACGGCCTCGCGCATGAGTCGTATGGCCCTGGGATGTCTCATTCGACGTCGACGATGTATCCTTCTGGAGAGGCTCGGCCTCTTCCTAAGACCGACGCTCAGCCCTCTCCTTCGGTAGCCGCTCAGCTCGCTCCTGCGGCTGAGCACCGCGCTTCCCTCGGTCGCACGGCTGCTCAAAATGCAGCGATCCAAAGACGTCGCGACGCTGAGCCCCAGTTCAAATGCGAGCGTTGTAACGCGACCTTCAGACGGGCCTGGAATCTGACTGGTGCAGAGACCCCTCCTCCTTCGCTCCGCCTGTGCATTGTCTAATAGTTTTCGCAGAGCATTACGAGCGCCACAACAATCTGCATGCGCACAAGTGCAGTGCGTGCGAACTGTGCTTCAATACGAAGGGGGATCGGACCAGGCATGTCAAGAGCGTCCATGGTTCGGTGACGAATGATGTACGTTTCTACGCGTTTGTCGGCGTTCTCCCTCTTCTGATCACGCGCAGGGCACCGCCAACTAAGGGACTGGATGGTCTAACCACGGATACATAAACGTCGGAACGTTTGGTTAATTGATAGGGATGAGGCCCAGCCGCAGGCCCGACTTCTCTTTGGATTCCGACCATCACTCATCCCATTCTACTTTGCATACTCTCCTCGTTTCTCCTTGAAGTTCTCCTGCTACTTCCCTATACCACGAAAGCCCTGATGATCTACTGGCGACTGCCGCTACTCTATGACCGCTGCCACGCTACGACCTCTTTACAGAACGATTTCCCGGAATATCATCTTCTGAACTAAACGCTATATATACCTACACGTCCCGCGCTACAATATCCATACCAAGGACACTTTGACGAATATACAGTTAGACGAGATGTGAGGGCATGATCAAATACGGCAAACGCCCTCGGGTATACGCGCCTTATGGACGTTTCCACGCGCGAACTTCGTCGAGAACCTCCTCCGTATCTCACCGCCCTCACTGCCCCTCAGACGGCAGCGGCGAGTTTCCCACTCGCCAACGATGATTCGACATCGCGCATTCGAAATCCTAAGCGCCTGCATGGACCTCCTGTCCGCAATGTAAGTCTCATGACGCCGTCCACATGCGGTACGTTGACCACTGTGTACCGCGCCACCAAAAACGCCGACGAAGCCCTTGAGGCGGGATGTAAAGACCGCGAGCGCTCGCGTCCTTTGCGTCAAAAGCGGACGATTGAAGCTCTGAAGGATCGCGCCGCAGACCATCCCCCGCCGCCCGTAACTCGTCAGTTGTCGATAGGCCATCGAGTCATGTCCTTGGACCGTCAAGCATTGCCCGTCCTGGGCTGCGCTGATGTCTCTCCGACGCTCGCGCTAAGTGGCGGCCCCCTCCCAATAATAGGGAAATCTTCCGAGTCGGCCTCTGGCCGCGCAGTCACCGACACTGATAGCGCAGGTCGCGTCCAGTGCCAACGCATGCCAACTCCAGCATCAGCACATCTCGCTCGGTATAAGGAGGGGCACTCGGAGGACGAGGGCGGCGATGAGGAATGTGAGCCACGTGCACTCCACCTCATGGTGCCTCTCCGCTACATCCTGGTAGACGTCGTTGAACGCAGTGTATTATCGGTTGATAAAAGGCGCGCACCCAGTCAACAGCAGCAATGTCTGCCACGATCGCTCATTGGACGCTCGTCGCGAACGGCCTCCATCGTACCTGCGGACACGCTTCTCCGAAGCGGTCGCCTTCCTCCGTCGTAGCGGTCGCCCTGCATAGAGGAGGGTGCGGACGAGCAGAACACGCGGCTGTCGAGTTTTGCCAGGTTCCCGCAGCGATAGGCGGTGCCCACTCGCAAGCAATTGGCCAATGGAAGTACGTATATGTCGTCCGATGTCGGGGTCCAGTTCGACGATCTTCAGCTGGTAGCCGTACGCCGCCGCAAGTCACAGGTCGACTCGGTCAAACGAAGGCTCAGCAAGGTAGCGACGACATCCCTAGGTCAATGAGGTGTTGTTGGCCTGTCGAGGGAGTCCAGGGTAGTCACAACCTTCCCAACGCCACGACTGAAGCATCACTTATCACGCGGGATTATCACAGATCTATGAGCAGATGCATTCATTCAAGCAGCGAGCAGCAGGCGAGTAGAAGGCAGTATGAAGTGGAGGCGGGGCGCATGATAGTATGGACGGCGCGTTCAGTGGTCGGACAGCTGAACGAGAAGCATTGGGGGCGAGCAAATGACCAGTGAGCGGGGAAGCGGAACGCGCTGGCTCGGCGAAGGATCGTCGACAAGGCAGCTAACTTCAGATGACGGATAGGCAATATGGCCCGCTGAGGAGGAGGCGACGGGATCCGTTGACGAAGCGCCGACTCCGTCCTCGCGTTGCCCTCTCCATAAACGGAGGTCGCCCGCGCCGTTGTGGGTAAGGATAGGCTCGCCACGTGACCGTCATAGAGACAGAGGTACTTCACTTGTCGACTGTAGTGTGATC
The DNA here is from genome assembly GCA_007026445.1 of Schizophyllum amplum. Lineage (NCBI taxonomy): Eukaryota > Fungi > Basidiomycota > Agaricomycetes > Agaricales > Schizophyllaceae > Schizophyllum > Schizophyllum amplum. Next base: position 22,259 of record VDMD01000069.1, read on the forward strand.
AACAACAAGTATAGAACAACGAATGCGGCCAGACCTACATCGTGTCGTCGGTGTGCGCCCGCCTAGCGCAGCGGCCGAGAGCCCCATAGTCCTGCACTCTACGCGACGTCGGGATTCATGTTCCGGATACCCACTCCTCGAGGCCTTACAAAGGGAGAGGTGGTGATACATGACGATATGGAAAGAAGGAATGTGCGTGGTCGTAGGCAGGTGGGTATATGCGCTCATTGGGACCGTCAGCCCGCCGTCAGCTGTGCCAGAGTGAGTATATGCGCACCTCTGCTTCCAGTGGACCCTCGGGCAAAGGCGGGGAAGCGGTCGTTATGTGGGAAGATACCTACGGAAGATGGTAATCGGTGAGGATGGCGGGACGTACTCGTCGAGCGCGGGCGCGGTGCGCCCGATCCGGGAAATTCATCGCGCTCAATCGCGCTTTTTTCCAATGAGTATCGGCTCAAAGACTGGAGCGGCGGGGCAGTCAGGATCGCAGGGTCTTCCCGCGGTGCCCTGTACTGGCCGGTTCCCGAGGCGGGGAGATGCGAATACTTCTCGAACCTGCTGAGCGGATCGCCATACAGGCTATGATGCAGGCTGGATGCAGGGTAGTATTCAGAATACTACGCGTCATGACGTCTGAATGTTGTCAGTGTCGCGGCTGAGCGCTAGGCACGCGAGGGCACGCGGCATGCCGCGTGACTGTCCTTCGCAGATCGCGGTACCCCTGCGCGCGCGCGGAGGCTTGATCCGAACCTAACATATGTAGGACCTCCGGAATGTGGGGTCTTCACGTTCCATGACCGGGACTCGGTTACTTAATTCGCCTCACTGCAATCGCCTCACGCTGTCCACACTTTGCACTTTGGTGCTTCTTGCAATTCAGTCGCTCTACCCTCACTTTTCAGTTTGTGCTTCTTCAAGTTGCAAACGAGGCGCCAATTTCATTCAACAAGGACTAGGACGATCAACCAATTGAGACAACAGGCCTTCTTGCCACACTCATGGCCAGTCCGACGAAGAATCAACGCGGGCCATACGAGAGTGGTTTTCATCTCCAAATGCTATATATCCAAGGTGTTGTCAGCCAAGCCAGCACGGATTTTGGGTTGTTAACCCACGCAGCAGTTCAGAGTCTCAGACATTATGCAGACATTTAACAGGCCGGAGCATCGTCGCCATTACAGCCCCTACTCGATGAAGGATGACTCTACAACCTCAGCGCCGTCGTCCAGCGCCGTCGTTGAGTCGATCGCCAACTTTCCATTCACTATCGATTCTGACTTCGACCGCGACCTCGACCTCAACCCGTCGCTTGCCTTGGAGCCTTTCGACTTCCCTCTGATGGGTCCCACTCACGAAAATGACGACTACATGGACGTAGACTTCGCGTCCTCACGACCTTCTCCACTCGTTCCGGACATATGCCAGCAGGCCAGCTTCATCCCTGCGTTCGCCTCCTACCAAGCATCGGAGACCTTGAGCAATACATCGTGCGTCCTCCATCGCTTCAGATATTCTCTGACTTACGACATGCGATTATAGGCAACAAAGGATGATCCGCCAGGGCGGAGGCGCTTTCGCGCCGCCCGCTATCGCGGACGGAAGTTCCATCCTCAATTCAAGTACGTCACATATTTCCTCAACACACGATCAAGCCGTAACGATCAGTCCAAGCGACGGGCTTGGACCAACTCTCGCGGCTCACATCTCCGACGAACTGGCATTGGGACGACTTCGCCCAGGTCATGTACAGCGGAGTCGAAATACCCCAGTCATCGACCATACATCTCTCGAACGACGGCCTCGTCGTCGACCCCCACCCCAGCTCTGTGGTCGGTTTCCGCTCTCAAGTCGGCGGCTCCGCGGCGCAGAATGCGGCGGTTGAGCGCCGCCGTGGCGCTAGTAGCACGCCCCAGTATACGTGTGACCGTTGCAGCTCGACTTTCACGCGGGCCTACAATCTTCGGGGTGCGCCGATCATTCTTCCTCTACTACGCTTTCGCATTTGCTGATCTATGGCGCAGAGCACCTCCAGCGTCACGCCAATATGCTAGAGTATACGTGCGAGGCGTGCAGCATGCGCTTCAACACGAAGGGAGACTGTGTCAGGCATATGAAGATGATGCATGGCGGCCGCCTGCGCATCTGAGGCTTGTCTATTCGCTCTTACTGACAGCTTTTTGCAGAATAGATGGCAGTCCCGTGCGTTGAGATATTTGCCACAGGGCGTGCGAGAGCCGATCACGTCAGGAGGACCTGAGGAGGATGTTATTCCAGGACAATGACGTGATCACCTCTCGACCGCCACACGGCTGAATATTTCGATGCCGGACTGCCATCTAATCTTCAACAAGCTGTCAGTGTCAGTGTATGCGTGATTATTGCAGGACATGCACAGACTGTCGACGGACTGGACCTAGGGACTGAACAATTGCATGCATATATAATCTGGTGTGTAGGGAGCTCATATATAGTACTGGTACTATCAGTACATCGGCCTCGACTTGTTGTATGTATCGTTGCTTTGGAATGGATTTTTTGGCAGCTTGTGCCATTATTATACCCATAAAATGCGAGTGAATTATATTTACCGTAATTGGATTGTCTACATATCAAGTACAGCGCCGCCGCCGCCAAGAACTGGGACATGTAAGGAACTTGGACCTGGGAAGGACGTGTGGTCAATGCTTCCCGGCCTTTCCTTCGGCCACTCTCGCCTCAGTCAGATGAATACCTCGCCTCGGTCGGACCTCGTTGACGCTGTCGTCTGTGTTTGGCCTCCCCTCATCGTCCTTATATGTCGGCCAATGTCTTCCGGCCTACCCTGAGTAGCCATTACCCGAGCACTCACCAGCACCTTCGTCGGGTGCCCAGTGCTCACCGCCACGCCGCTACCGCCTAGTAGGTTGGTGCCAAAACGAAGCCTTCGGGCGTAGGACACGAGTCGCACCATGAGCGCCTCCGGTACTTCTTGTCGAGTATTTACGCGAGCTGGGTGTCGAGATGTAGTCGTTCGAGAGCTGCAGCGTCGTGAGGATGGGCAGCCAGGGCGTGAGCTCGTCCGCGTATTTGGAGACGGTTGTGGCGTCGTGAGGGAGGGCGCCCGTCGTCGGCCGCGTTGGTGAGGTCGAGGACCGGCGCATACGTGGAGGTGGGTCGCAGACGAACAATGATACCAGAAGACGCGTGCGCGGGCGCTAAAGCCGTGGCCGGCGTAGCCTTCGCTGACGAGGATGTAGGTGAGGAGACTGCCGCGACTCGCCACGTCTGATTTGCGTGATTAGAGAGTGACGGTCATTCAAGGTGATTGACTTACCCCAAATCCACGAAGCCGACTGGCGGTCGAGGTCACGAAGCTGCCTGGGGGTCGAGGTAAGCTCGTGGTCGAGCGCCTCCACCTGCTCGTCCTCCACCCATGTCTCGTCGAAGAACGAGTGTCTCAATAAGAGCATTGAATACGTCGCGATCCCGGTGTCCTTTCAAGTTAGTTGGTCACCATCGTTATCAGAGCAGAGCGTGGCTATGTAGACAGCGCCTTCCGCCCCGACAGGCCACGACTCCGGTAAGCGCGCAGTCTACGATCTCACCTCGGACACATGCTTCAGCGGATCCGTGCTCCCTCTGCTTCCCAATTACCTCTGACGGGGTGCCGGTGTCGCGCGTGTAGATGCCACGGCAGAACGAGGTAGAAACCCCAGCAAAGCTCGCGGGGCACAAAGCAGTCGCGCAACACGCGCGGTACGAGATAGTCGCGCGCTGCACGAGGTAGTCGCGCGGCACTGGCGGCACGAGGCAGTCGCGCAGCATGGGCGGGGCAGTCATGCAGCAAGCGCATCTGGTATTGGGTGAGCATGCTCTCATGGAGCACGAGAGCGGGCGATCGAGAGAAAGGCGCGCTTTCATATTGGTGGCCGCCTGGATGAACGGGACGATCTCGAGGCGGGGAGTGGCTGGGGCGTCGTCGCGGATAGTGAAGACGCATCAATCGCTCTAGGTGCCGCCAGTGATGTAGCCGAAGGCGATACGAGAGACAACGGGCTGATAGAGAGGCAATGAGCTGCCATCGAATACATACGGCGAGCGTGAGCACGAGGACGGAGAGTACGTGAGAGTCAATTTCCGCCCGGCGCGGACATGCTGTTTGTGAGATTTTCTGTTGTCTAGACACAGAAAAATACGAGCGAAGAATCAGAGTGGAGTCGTAGAGTCCGGATAAGTAGTGGCTGGATAGGGTGTGTTATTGTATGAGATCTCCGAAGGGTATTGCGGAGCCTACCAAATAGGGACTCATGACAGGTATTCATCCATTGAAGGGCTTTCTCGACGAAAGGTGGGCGGATTCTGAGGCTCTCTGAGAGGGGTACCAAGGAACTTCCGGCTCGTCCCAACAAACATACAAGACCAGCCGCTTTTGCGATGAGTGAATCCATACAGTTACCGCATAGAACTACGAGGGATCTTCGACTCGCTCGCTTGCGAATTGCAGTTTGCCAATGCGCGCAATCAAAGTTCGACAATGGCCGTGGGAGACAAGATGGGTCGATCGTTTGTTGCCAAAACAGTCTAAGGCAACTACGCGTTACGTTGATTCGTGACGGATGGATCTTGACCTGAACTTCCGTCCCGTCAAGCAGAGTAGCTCCTGATCTCCTCTCTTATCGCGTATCTTGCCCGTAGGCTATCCCAACAGACCATCTCCGAAAAAATGGAAGGCTCCGTCGGCCTGATAGCGCGCTAGTACGGGCTGCGTTCTCCGAGGCGCCCATTGTTCGCTGTATATCGCTTACCCGGATGTTCCCCTTGCAATAGATCTCCCCACATCCTAATCCACATATGAACAATGCGTATGCGAAAGTCTCTTTTTTGGCCTGCTCGCGTCGCCGACTCTGAATATCGGGCCATGTTTCTGAGTTGAGCGCCGAGCGGTCGGCGTGACGAAGGCGTTGGCAAACAAAACAAGCTGTCACTGAAACCGCGCTTATAAGACCTCGCGGCGACAGGTATTGTCTTTTTTTCTCCCGTCCCCGCCCTTCTCTAGCGTCCGCTTTTCCTGCCATCGCATGCCCGACATCGACTTCCTTGGCGCTGAGCATGGCTCCTTCGTTTTACTTCCTACGCGGGCCATGGCCGTCAGCCCAACCCTTGACAACGTTGTCCGTCTGAAGGACGTCACATTCATCGCCTAACGGCGCAGATGAGGTCTACGACACTTGTGGCAGATGAGGTACGTGGCCCAATCTTATCTAGACGCCCGAGGCTCATCTGGTCCGCAGCGTTCTGAATGAAGAACCGACTGCATGAGGTCAGCGTCGCCTACAAGAGACGCTCTCTCTTTCTGTTGTCATGCCCTGCCGCTCCATGCAACACATCAGACGTACCGGTTGACCAACAACAGCCCCTCAGAAACAACGTCCGACAGTGGTCCCTCTCCGACATCGGTCCCTCTCTCCGACGTCGGTTTCTCTTCCACCTACCCACCATGCGACCTGCCCCTCCATGACCCATCCTTGTCCCTGTGTCCCCTTCCTCGGTCTTATGGTCCCGCTCCCGCATCTCCTACACGTTATTCCGCCTGCTTGTCCTCATCGTCGCGTCTCTTCTTGGCCTGCCTCCTGTCCCACCCGCCGCCGTTCTAGCTCACCTCTACCAGCGCATCGTCAACATCTTCGCCCACGGAAGTGTACGCATTGCAGTACACAGGAGGCGGGTGGGAGAGTCGTCCTTCTCTCGAGCGCGTCATGAACATCGGAGGTCACGTGACACTCAGTGGCTGTTAGGCAGTCCTCTGCGTGCTGTACTGGTCGTCTGCGAGGGCTGGCTCGCACCTATCAAGGTAGGTGAGTAGATAGACTTACTTCTTCAAATGAAAACACATTTACCGCTTCCCTGTTGTCTGATGTTCCGTCGTCTTCCGAGTCGTAAGAAGGTCTTGCGAGGCGACCGCCTGACTAATTTTGAACGCTCCGTGGCTGAAGGCTGGGAGCTGCATCAACGTATCTGGCTCGGGGTGGCGCTTGCGCGGCCGCAGGGGGTGGATGTCGTGATATACAGGGTTCGTCGTCGAAGGAAGGCTCGGTCTCGTACACGTCGCGCTATGGGTTAAGGTCGGGGTAGGTATGGCTCGAGCTCGAGTAGATACTGATGTTGTGAGTGTTCATCATAAGAAAAGAAGGCTGTGCTCACGCGCATGTCGTAGGTTGGTCGTACGTACGGACCGTGAATGAATATATGCACGTTCTGCGCCAGAGTGTATGCTGGTTCTATGGGTGTCGATCTGGTCCTATGGTCGAGCTCGCCGCGAGGATGCGTGTGGCAACTATAAGCAAGGGTAGTAAGGTCGAGTGCCGAACGTCTAGGAGAATGACTGCACGTACGGCTGGAAAAAGAAAGGTTCGGCGCGCCTGCGACAAATCCGCCCATAGTATGCGCTATGTCGACGGCATACGACCAGAGGCTACGCCAGCGACACGATGCTAGGATCGCCTCGCAGGCCTTCCAGCGTCGCGCAAGTTGCGGTGGGGTGCATGAAGGTACAGCGCCGCTAGAAAGTCGGGCGTCGCCCATCACGCTGACACGCTCTCTTCAGGTCCATAGGCGGTGGGTCATACACCTCATTGACTGCACTAGGCTCCTGCGTACGCATCCTGACTATCGTAAAACGGCGGCGTGGTGGAAAATGTTGAGGGCACTGCCCTACTCTCTGGAAGACAAGGTTAGCAAGTTATCGGCCTTGTGAAGTGCGCGTACTCACCTGTGTATCTTGCAGAATAGGCTTGACGGGCAGCACCTGAGAAGTGCCAGAAGAAGGACGACCGCGTCGGATGGTCATCGAGACCATGAAGACGGTACGCGAAGTGCGGCAGGTCCGACCGAGGGGCCATGACCAGCCATAATACGAAGCGCGAAGTCATGCACGCGAAGAGATGGTACAGTGCCACGCACCTACGAGTAAGTACGGGCGATCGTCGAGGCCGAAGGCAGCGGGTAGTGCGAGGTGCCACCTACGAAAGAGAGCGCCCTCTGGACGTATCCCGGCGCATACGTTAGGGTGTATACAGAAAACAACTACTCCAATTCGGCCGGCGCCAGGAAGCTGCGAAGTAGAGGACTGGCTATAAGATAAGGTCAGTTGCTTCTGCCAGCGCTAGGAGCGTATGCTCACCCAAATGACAGCATATACATTGTAGGGCATGCTCGCATAGAGGGACCTATACCCCTGAATGGCGCCCGAAGGTCAGCGAGCGAAGTCAGAACCACGCATAGAGCAAGCCTACCTCGACAACGAGAGGCAACCGTCACGACTGACGAAGAACTCCGAGCGCAACGAGCGGATGCCGGAACGATGCAAGGTGGCGCTCGAGCGTTGGCTTCGGGCGTGGTCAATGTCCATCGCAGAATACCGGCGGTCATAAAAAACCTACCCGACTAAATGACCCACGACACAAACAAGGGGTATATCTTCAACGGCTGACGCTGCCCATCCTCAAGGGTCATCGCACCGGCGAACGACGATGGTCTAGCGCAAGCGCAAGGACCCTCCGGCGATTCGTTATCGACGCGCCTCGTGGCGAACACAAAGTATTGCCACCCACCTTTTTTCGCATCGTATGTTCTCTCTCCCAACTATCCTGCTCGATGCTTACATTGTTCAGCAGCCACTATACGAAGTCTCAAGGACGAACGACGGTCACAGCGTGATGGGGTCCGATTCTGGTCAAAACCCGTGAGAGTGTGCGCTTGTTTACCACCGCCCTTTGCTTACCATCGCCCTCAAATCGCTGGCCGTGTTTGTTCTTTCCTTCCCATTCCCGACTTGCATTCTCCCTCGCCTCTGACGCGCGTTTTTGGCTGAATATTTCACTGTTGAAGTCCGTATTGGAGAACAGAGGATGTCGGACGCGATTCTAGGATGTTTTCGTCTCCTTTGGATAGGTGCGTGGGCTGGCCACTCGGTTCTTTGCGTCTTCTGACCGACTCGCTTCCGTTCTAGTTACGACGAGGAGCATTATGAGGACGCCGGGGATTGGTTTGCCGCCGAGCTGAGGCTAAACAAGAAGCATGAATTGGAGTACAATACGCAGGAAGCTCGGGACGAGCTCTTCCGCGATATGCCTGCGTCGCGGGACGAGAGCAAGAACCTGCCTGCTCCACTGGACGCCGAGGAAGACACGAACGACGATGACCTTCTACCCACCTCCACGGCTTCTCTTGAGCAGCCTCAAGAAAAACATGGCTCGCGGGTTCATAGCGAGAGAGAAGAATCCGACGAGGAAGACGCGGACGCGGATGGCGATTTCGATGACGGCGACAACATTCCATTCATGATACCCTCCGCCCCCTCCACAACTAGTACCACCTCTACCGACGTGGCGAAGCTCGACGAGCCACCCGCACGTGACTCCGATGAGGAAGCTGTCGAGCAGACGCTGCAGACATCGAAGTCGAGCGTTGATGAAGCTCAGTCGGATAGCGCTGTCTCTTACGCGCCTCGACCTCCATCTATGGAGATCCCGCGTCGGCTGGCCAGCCCCGGTGCCCTGCGGGACTCGCCCGCATCAGACGAGCAGTACACCTCCCCTGGCTCAGACATTGTTCGTCTCCAGGAATCGGCTTCAAAGAACGTGACTGGGGACGCTGTCAAGTCAACTGCTGAAAGTGATCAGTTCGACAATGCCGGCGAGCACGACACTCCTACAAAGGCTACCTCGAACGCGACAAAGAACAGCGTTCAAGACGAACCCGGCGCAGACTCTGCAGTGACCGCAGAGCTGCAGGCCACGCGAAGGTGAAATGGTCTTTCGGCGTTGCTTGTGCAAAGTGACTTACATGTCTGCAGCTATGTGGATACGACAGAGCTACAGAATACGGATGAAGACGACCGTGCGCAAGTCTCACAAGAGTGAGTTCACCCATCGTCGTATCTGCTTCCCTTACTGATCTAGTACACACAGGACGGCTTATGCTCCAGGCGAGTTGCGTACCGATCCTTCCCTCGATGTGCCTTTCGACAACATCGACCCGGACGTCTTTGACCTAGATCAACTGACGGCGATAGACTGGAGCAACATTGATCTTTCCAAACTCCTAGAGGAAAACGACAACGACGCGGGTATCACGTTGCCTGCACCGACTGGGGCGACCTCCTCGATGAGCGCGGCGGACTATGGTCCTCTTCAACCTGAAGCGGCTCGTGACGATGTATTCGTGCCGCCTCCCTCGTCTGCGTCCCTGCTCCGCCTCTCCCGGGAATGAATCCCGGAAGTCGAGTGTCTCGCGTGCCAAAGCGCCGTGCCAGCAACGAGCATCTCGGCGCACTGACGAGATACTCACGCGTTGCGGCGGGTCCTAGCGGTTCTCAATCGCAGAGGCAGGCGCGGGACATGAGGGCATTGCCCGTATCGCGTCTACCTGCTCAATCTTACATGCCCGAGACGTTGACGGGCGTGTACAGCGGGTCGGATGGCATGCCTTACACCATTCCGATGCCTCACGACGTACCGTACCAGGGAGGATCGTACAATGGTTCTACGAACCATGACACGAACAACTCCATCCCTCAGGGGAGATCGATGCCGCCAGACCCTCGTTCGTTGGGCTATGGGGGGCAATATCCTGCTCAACTTGACGTCGCGAATGCGTTCGCGCAACCTGGGGCTTCATACATGCCATACGCTCCCTCATACACGCAAAGTGCTCCGACATACGCGCAACCTGCTCCTTCAGACGCGCAGTCCGGCCTCTCGCATGAACAACCCGATCATTCTCTCCCGTACACTCAGCGAGGTCCCTCGTCTGGACAGCTTGGTCCTTCATTCGTGCAGCCGTCCTCATACGCGCAGCCCTCCTCCTCGTACGCGCAGTTTGCTCCCGCATACGCGCACACCGCTCCCTCTTACCCGCATAACGCTGCCTCCTACGCGCAACCCGCTCACTCGTACCCGTACGCCGCTCCTTCGCACGGACAGCCCGGGCCGTCTTCTCAGACGATGACCATGGCGCGTCAACTCGGGCCTCGCCCTTCTGGGCTCGGAGTGCCTTCCCATGCTCAGCGAGCGCCGTCATACAGTCATCAAGCGCCTCCCTACGCCTCTCAAGTCTCGTCGCCCTACGATCTCCAAATTGGGCCGAGCACCCAAGGCTCTAGCGCGCCTAACTATGGCCCTGGTTCGAGTTTCGACGGAGCGAGCTCGAACTGGAACGGAGCTGCTTCGCACTTCGACGCAGCGGGCTCGAACTGGAACGGCCCTGCGTCGCACTGCGACACGGCGAGCTCGAGGTCGGACGGCGCTGCGTCGAATTTCAACGAAGCAGGCTCGAGCTGGAATGGCGGTGCTGCCAATTTTGACGCAGCCGGCTCGGGCTCTGTGTCATACGGCGCTGGTCCGAACGCGAATCATCGTCGCGGAAAGCAGCGCGCGCTCCCTTCCGCAGAGTGTAGTTCCGCCTCGTCTGCATTTGCTCCTCCTTCTTCCGTTGCTCCTCCTTCTTCCGGTGCCTCTTCTTCCGCGGGCACCATCACGCCACACGCGTACATGGAAAGGATCTTGTATGACAAGAACTGGCTCAAGCCCGCCGTCCCCGCGCGGGACCCTCCTTCCCCTCCCACTCCCTACGTTCGCCAGCCGGGCGATCCCGAAGGCGCCGGCGACCTCAGCCGATGCCAGCACACCAACGACGACGGCACCCTGTGCTGCTTTGATTACGGCCACTCCGTCATGGAAGGCGGCAAGGCCACCGTGGAAAAGGTGATATTGCACAACCGCGTGTGTCACTGGAAGCCCGCGATGCAATCAAATCAGGCAGAAAACCAGGAAGCCAATAGCGTGCGGGTGCAATGTCGGTGGTGGAGGTGTCGCGAGCACGAGTCCGACAACGAGGCTAGGTTGGTGGGAGAAGGGCACGCGGCGGGGCCCTGCTTCGAGTTCTACAAGGATGAATCAGGGAACTATAGGTGGCGCGACATGTATCTCCGATACGACGGTATGCGCAAACATACCATCACGCGTCACCTCAAACGCAATGGAAAATCGGCAGGCAAGCCGGACCAGGCAGCTAGCCCTTCTGCATCTGGTCGTGCGGCAGGGGCCAAGGCGAACGATGGTAGGACGTGACGAGGGATTTATGGAAATCTTCATGATGACTCTGTTGATATTTTTCTGGTACTGGTTGGGGGATCTGTCGTATCGGTGCTGTTGTACCCTACAACTCTTGTACGTGTATTTTGGTGTAAGTAGTGTATGCCTTAGTGTACTTACCACCTACCCTTCCTGCCAGATGCCCTCGCATCCCAGATTCTGCCCCGAAAGTAGGTCTTACTTGTCCAGAAACGATATGTATGTTTCCGACTCAGGCGTGAGGAGTGCAAAGGGAATAATATTCGTCTCGCGAAGATCAACAAAGCAGCCACGTGACCTCAGTTCTGACGGAACCAGCGGTCCGGTAATTGAAATTCGAGCGCAGACCTCGACAGCCACCGTCATCCCGTCGCTGACACCCCTTCCGAGTCTCGAGCGCTGCATACTATGCGACGGTCTTCTTGATCTGCAACTAAGCCTCGACGCTTACTCGATCTGATGTTCCCAGATACGACGACGCACCGGCCAAGTAAGTACGACCCGCAGGGCCGGTGTCGACCGCGGAGTCGGGGCGCACGCTGTACGACGATGGTGCGAGTCTGCGGAAGATGCAGAGCGATGAGACGGTACGTGTGCCGCACCAGCCGTTGGATAAGGAGGATGGGCTCGAGGTGCGGGAGGTGCGAGGGGTACGCGGGGGGCATTGCGATGAGGTATGCGTGCATCGCGGCGAGATACGCAGGGACATTGCGATGAGCGGGTTGAGGCGGGGTATGCCGGGAAGATCGTGACGAGGGGCGGCGGGGCAGGCTCCGCCGTGCGTCCATGTATAGAATACATGGACTTGCACACTTCAACTGAAGGAATGATTCGTACGTGTACAGTGCTTCTATCCTATCGCTGGTGCTCGCATCGGACTCTTTGAATGTTCTCTTCAGGTATGAAATTAAGCACCCTCTGCAGCGACGGTTCCAAGTCAGGTCCTTCCAAGTCCATAGGCGCACGCTGCATTACCTCGAATGCGCGAAGGAATATTCTGAAGCCTGACAAACAGTACATACCACCGTCAAACATGTTGAGTGCAGAACGAGGCTTCCCGCGAGTCGCATCGCATGTGTCTTCCCGGCGTCTCCATGTTTGCTTGTTCCTTCTTTACGGCCTTCCTGACTCTAGGCGTCGCGGCGGGCCCTCCAAGATGCGCGAAGTGTACACCGAGTCTGAGCGAGGATACCGGGTGATCAGGTCCACCACACGCTGGGAGGGTCATCATAGTCGTCCTCCCTTGACTGGGAGTCGCCATATCAGTACGTGGCTGATCATTTCGTGCGTCTGTAGCTCAATTTCATGCAGAACCATCGGGAAGAAAGTTCGCTCAATCCCTCCTCGAGCTCCCATATCCCTCATACTCGCCCCAGCCCCGGGCTATGTGCGAAGACGGGCAATGCCTTGGCTCTCGAGCGCGCGAGGCGTAAATGAGCCATCCAACCGCATCTGACTCGAGATTCCTGTTGGATAACATCCTTTGATACAGCTTCCCGGCCTGAGATATTCACGTCGTAGCCGGTCTGCCCGCTAAGCGACGACTAGGGAGGGACGCAGATCAACCTGACTATAGGCGAACGCAGGATCTGGTGAACCATTCTGGTGAGGTGCACAGCTGTCTCGACTCTCGAGTAATGTGGGGACTCACCGCTCAGGAAAGATTGCCATGAAGCGGCGAGAAGATACGCTCGTTCAGGCGCAGGCAGTGGATTGAATGTACGCACAGCAGAGAGAACGTACATTCGGTAGAGCGAACGTACACACGGCGGGGCTATGGACATTCCAAAAGGACTGATTCGCCGCACATTGTTCGCGTGTTAATGTGGTGTGTCATCGTTGCTCCTTCCATTCTGCTGGCCGACCATATTGCTGTACATGCAGTGCGGAAAACATCACCCAACCTGGCCGACGGATGCGATATAGTGCTCGAGGCGAGATCACCTGGCTCAAAAGCAAGCTGTATATACGTCCAAATGCAAGACCTTTGGGCAGTTATGTTGCACTGCATTTTTTCTGAAGTCTGCGTGCATCCTTGGGCCTGCGTGTATGTTTACCGCGCCGGTGAGTGTCTCTGCTTCGGACCTTACCCGGACGTGAACGGATTGACGAGCCTCTCGCACTGCTCGAGCCATGATTCGGGGACATTACACGAGCGCCTGAGACGGCATCACGCCTGACAGCTTTGATCCAAGGACGTACCAGCCTGCGCGACGCACATGAGGCATAAATTTCACCGCCTGCCATGTCATTAGCTGACTGGGCCCGCTGGCTTTTATAGGTCGATCATTTTTTTCAAAACAAAACTGACGTGCAGTCCATGCAAAGATACTATTCTAATCAGGACACCGAAGCCAACGCCGACGAGCGAGCTTTGCCCTCATTCTTCGCTCGTGACGCCCCCGCCTTCGCCCTCTCTCCGGACTCAAGACTGCTCACCGACGTCACACGAGGCAGCGTTACATTCGGCCAATATCAAGATGTCAATCAGGCAGGAATCTCCGCGTCTATATTCGGTCCTCGAGCGTTCTGACCGTGTTTGCAGATGGGCAGCGTCGCGACGATTCCCAACATCAATGTCGACCACCCGTCGCACATGGCAGGCGAAGCCACGTTCGTTATGTAGAATTTTGCCCTTTACAGGACTGACGATACCCCAAGATCACACTATCATGCGCCGAGCTCTGATGGTCGATTCTGGAACGGACGATATCCTCCTGACCAAGACTTCCCTTACCGAATGCCGACGAGTGCGTTGCCTTCTACCTCGGAAGACTTGCTCACTGACCTTCACTTCAACACAGTAGGCCAGGGGCCCGGCAACTATCAATTTCAATCGCAAGACTTCGCCAGCACTTCAGATGTTGCCCCGGACGAACGCACGCTTGATCGAGCGCATTCTGCTGTGGACGACGACATGGCGCGAGCGCGGACGGCTTCGGCGTCATGGCTCGATGCCTACCGCCTGGAACCTCGTGGCTTCGCTCCGGCCGTGGGTCCGCCCATCGAGGCTTTTCGTACGTCTATCGATTATCATTCGTGCATGGAGCGTGTCTCATGAAGAGCAGGTCTGGTCATGGGCGGGGGCGAAAATATCGCGCGTGGAACGGCCAATCCATCGGTTATGCCGATGAATGATACCCTTCCTCACGTCCCTCATTCGTCGATGTCACACCCATCGTTCCGTCCCAATGTGGGCTCGGATGCCTATAGCGAGGCCGCGCGGAAACGGCGTGATTTACGTGTCGCGCGTGGGCGGGCCGTTCACAAATGCGGCGTATGCTGGAAGCCGTTCGCGCGGAAGTCCCATCTTGACGGTGGGGTGGTTATTGCACCTTGTCTTACCGTTAGCTGACCTTCTTGTTAGAGCACGAGTCTCGCCATAACAACGAGAGATTGTTCGCGTGTTCTCAGCATGGGTGCGCCATGCGCTTCAACACGAAGGGAGACCGTACCAGTCATGTCAAGAGAATGCACAAAAAGAACGCGCAGAACTAAAGGTGAATTGTTTGAGCTCGCGTCCAATATCCCAGGCTCACCTTGCTTCGCCCGGCCCGGGCCTGAGATCGTTTTGAAGAGCTGCAACTCATATCGCATCCGGCAGCGCTATGATGCTGAAGGTCTTTTGGTAAGGACTTTCCTGCTATGGAGCACTATATATCTGACCTCTGCCTCGGACTGTATGTACTCGTCCTGCTTCATGGTTCCTATATACCCGCTTTCGAATGGACTCCTCATGTGAACGATTTATTTTGTCATCTGTCATCCCGTAACGCTGTTCTGCAGCTCTTCCCTCGATGTACCTAGCTCGGCGTGCGCGCATACGTGAATTCTAGTCCTAATTCCTCATGCGTCATGGCCCTGCGTGAGCAGAAGGCCAGGACAAGCAGTGCAAATAGTACCAAACATTTCACCGTCCTTTGTCCGTTACGTCCATGATCTTCTCAGCTCTCACTACCCTCCTGCCGTCTAAACCATTACGCGTCTCTGTCTCTTCCATCATCGAACCCTTTCCTTTGTTCAACGTTGACCAGTGACGAGCCCGATGTTTGGCGGCTGAAGAAGTACAACATCGTGGGCGCAGAGATAGCGCGTTCGAGCTTCGTTATCGGTACGTGGCTGATTATATGTGTTTGAATACTCGCTCATTTAGTGCGTAGAACTGTGTTGCCCAGAGGCTCACAGGCCCTCGACAGGCAGGTCGTTGCAGGAGGCTTCGGATGTCAACAGGACGACGATGATCGGGACAACAAAGCAGCATGTACGCGTTGGACCCCTAGTTCCTTACGGACCTGTGCCCTCGTCCTCGATCTAAGCCCTCCTTGAGCACTGTCGGCGTAGCGGTGTCCTCGTCCCCGGTCATCTACGTCGACCGGTGAGGTCGCCCTCATCCGGAAGTGAAGATGCGGAGAACGTATGTTGGTCTACAACGCTACCTACGGCTATGATTGTTTTGGGTCTCGGTGAGTAGTTAGAGATACTTATTGAACATAAATGAGACCATGCTTTCACTCTGTAACGTCCACGGGCTCCTTGCACCTCAGGATGCAGGTGCGTCGAGATGCACACGCAGGATTAGGCATAGAGGCGGCCCGCTGGCTGAGCGCTGAGTCTCGGTCGATGCACTAGAATGAGAAGTCACTTATGCTGATTCCCTCGACGTCTCTTTCCCTGCATGTAAGGGTTCGTGAAGTCTGACAGCATCGTGAGTACTTACTATATGCATGGACCGATACCGCCACTCACGTCTGACGCACAGGACAGCCAATCACGACTCTACGCGCTCGTAGGCGACGACTGCGATGTATTTAAACTATCAGATGTCGTTGATCCCAGCCGTCACCTCGCGGCTGGATCATCGTTTTCTTGCCGCTCGCCACCACCTCTTCCACCTCCTCATCGCTCGCCTTACCCTACACTTACCTCATTCTTCATCTGCATGCTATCTCAATCTGACGTTGTCTACCTCATCTTCCTAGCCCGAACGTCCTTCACCCCGTCCAGTGACCCTTCTCACCGTTCCCTCACACGCCCTCATCGCCAAGCTTCCATACCAACCCTCACCAGATACATTCGACGACAGGGAATAATACTGGACGGGCATGCAGCGGAAAGCCGAAGCTGGCGTGGATGGCCTGCGCATGGACGACAGGCCGGGGAGGGGGGGGCTCCGACATATGTCGAGCGCTGGCCGGAACTCGACAACCGGCGGTATAGAGTGCGGACAGCGCACTTGGCATTACAAATGACGCTTCATCGAGGTATGTCCTAGAAGTCTTTGGGCGACTTGACTAGCTTTTCACAACCCCAGAGCGATACCGGAGCGGCAGGCATTCAACATTGTAGGAGCTTCACGTGACTTATCTCCATACGACGCAGCGGCAAGGCTGCCCACACGCAAGACGAACCCGAGCGCGCCCTGTCGCTTGCACGCTACACATATCTCGTGCACGTCCCACTAGGCAATGGTCTTCTTGCTAACGTATCACTCGCTGACGGGTACTGAGGGTGATTGGGAAGAGGCACGCCGACGTGAATCGAAGGCGCGTAAACGCTGCCGCGGCTAACATCTCTGACTATGCGAGAGCAGCTGGGTTTAGGGACCAGATTCTGGACATCCCTACTCCTCTGCTGCGAGGTTCGACAAGTAGATGACAGGTCGGTGATCGCGTCGACCCGCCCCTTCAACTGATCTCTCGACGCGCAACTATGGCGCTCGTTTCATGCTGCATCCCTAGACCCACCGGACAACGCAAGTGCTTCCACCAGACGAATACGACGGCCGTTCCAATAGCCTGGGTGCCAAGCAGCAAATTGCCACAGCGACCCCGCGCTTTCTGCGACTTCAAAAATGAGCAGCTCATTGGTGCGTCCGAGTCATCTTTCTCTTCTCTCTTATTGATGTATGCCTCAGCTAGATGTTATCTCTTTTGCGTTGGCTATCCCCGTATGCGTCGGCACATAGTGTACCCGTTGTGGAGTTCTCAATATACTTGTCTGCTTCATTTATCACAAGCGGCGTGAGAAGCCAGGCAGAAGTTACATGGCGCGTCGGTCGTCGTGACTCGTCTCGTGCCGCGCGAGAGTCTGGAGTCTGGACGACGCCACCACTTATCACCTACGTCAATCATTTGGTGCTCTCGCGACAAGCTTCTGGACTCTCGGTGAGTCACCCACCTCATTGTCATGATCTGATCTGTGCCATTGCCGTGTGTTGGCCCAGCCAACGACCTACTTTCGAAGATATTCTAGCAAACATGGGGGAGCCCTGGGTGAGTTGTAGAATCCCCAGTCATCGTTGGTATTTACAGATGGTTTTGCAGCGTACTATGGCCCAAAAAGCGTCTACGAGTCTGCACGCCGACTCGATGCCGCGAGAGAACGAGCAGCTTCTTGTATGACGGCAGTGTCACCCGATCGAGCTGCCTTCGGCCTCATGCGCAACTCTCGGCTCTGAAATGATATACACTCGCGGGTGCGGGATCCGTTGTTCCTTGCTTCATATTGATTGGCTATACAGCTCCGTTCCGACTGCGCGCCGACGCGCGAGGTCAGTACGCGAGTTTGACCGCGATCGAAACTCATCCTCACGCTCTCTAGCCATTGTTACGCAGTCGCGAGGAGGACCCTGGCTTGGGCAGTGGATGTCATGACGGCCAACCGCGAGTCGTAATTGCCTATTGTATAAGAACTGACTGCAGCGATAAGTGCGGCATCCTTCACTCCCAGACACGCAGTCCCAGCTCACTGGCATGTCAACGTCCAGCCATTTCCGACTCAAATGGAGCCCAGAGCCAATGAGGGCCAGATTCCCATTTCCGCTTGCAACGTTGACTCCATGTCGGGCACAAGTGAGACTGCTTCCTCTTGTGAAACAAACGAGGAAGTCGGGAGCGCCGCGTACGTCTTCCAGCTACTCGCACCCCTCGGCTGATCACAATCGGTGATACAGAGCGCGGTTTATTCTCGAGGGCGAGGCCGAGACCCTCATCGCTGCTCGACTTATCTATGATCTTCGACCTAGTGCGTTTCCTCTTACCTGTGACCGCGATCGTTATTTGCTCAACGGCGGGCTCTTCCTCCAGATGCGGACAAGAAAGCGCCTTGGACTATCCCATCCATGGACATAGACCGCCGTCCGCCTGCGCCGGCGGTCTCCGCTTCTCGAGAAACTCTCGCATACGACGCCGCCGCACGTGGCCTTCGTCTTCTTGCTGATGCTTGTGCACCGCGACCATCGTTCCCGCCCAACACGGCTAGCGCAAGCCCTTACACGTTGAACGTGCGACCACACGTGGGCGGCTCCCCCGCGCAGATCACAGCAATCCATCGGCGTCGCGCTGCAGAGGCCAAATATCTTTGCCGCCATTGCGAAAATGTGTACACGCGCAGGTCAAATCTTCGTGGTGCGCCTAACATGACGACTCTGGGATGCGCCTTTCTGACGTTTTATCAGAGCACGAGCAGCGCCACGAGAACCGCCTGCTGTACCCGTGTCACAAGGACGGCTGTGTAGTGCGCTTCAACACGAAGGGAGATCTCCGCAGCCACGATAGGAAGCTTCACTCCAGGAGGCGGATGCAAGCTGTAGAGGTACGCCAACCTATGCTACGTCGTTTCCTTCCTAATTCCGAGTGCGCAGAGTGCTTGAGGGAGAGCGGGGGCAATCCCGGCGGGCAGAGGTGTAGTCTGCGTGATGCATCAACGGACCGTATCCTTGTAGTAGTAGCTGCCTCCCCGGGCTATATCCGTACGCGCAATCGATAGGCACGGCCTACTTGCATCTCCTTGGCCATGAGAAGAAGAGGTTGGCTAATAAGCTACTACTGCAATGAATGCTATCTTCTGTCCCTTATACACTACGAATTCCTCACGCTATTCTCGTTATTTGCATGTATAATCCAATATTCCTTCTATCTCTACCGTTGTAGCTTGTGCATTGTGCCCTCTCCACCTACTACTGGTTCTCATTTTGGACACTGGATGCATATTCTGGCTGGTAAGCTACTTTCGCTGACTCGCTTGCGCGGCGCATGTTGAAGCATCGCTCAAACTGTACTCCCCGCACGATCCTGGCACATTCCCTTGACTGAAGGTCAGCGCCGCTCACGGACCGACATTGGCACGACTGCTGCCCACTCGTTTTCTCGCCCCTCCCTCCATGCTCGTGGGGTGCTTTGTCCTTGGCCGATGGCGGCATTTGCCTGTCGGTCAGACCGGAGTCCCCTCGCAGTGCCGCAGTGTCGGCGACGTCCGGCGGCCCGCGCGGGTCCTGTGGAAAATCAACATGTCACGTGATGGTTGTTGTTGCCCGGTGGTGCCGCTCGGGCTTCGCCCGACATGGCAAACTCCGGACTCACTGAATCCGGGACTCCCTTCCTTCATGTCCTTGTAAGTATACCGTCCTCCTTTGGAATCTCGTATTATATGCATGGGCGGGGCGAAGCAAGGGCGAAGCGCGCACAGCCGGTGCGTGCAGCCGTGTTCTTCGCGTGGCTGAACTACAATCCGCCACGTGCCTTGTTTCCTGTTCTCTCCTCTTCACTCCTGGCAGACTGAAGTCTGCTCAAGGCTCTAGCTGGCCGGCGAGTCAGGACATGATTGTGACCTGTCACGTGCGGGCAGCGTGAGGAGACTCGCACGTGATCAGGCGCCAGGTAAACACACCCATCCTCGTCCACCCCTATTTACTGAATACCAACACGTTTTGAACAAAGTTACATGAAGGTCATGAGTCTGCCGCACGGACTTCTTTCGATGTCAAGAGCCACAGTCTACGTCTCCGGCACTGCCGTTGGGAGCGCAGCGAGTCCTCAGGACCGCTAGCACGGCCCGGGCTGCGACTCCTGCGCCCTCCGCGACGCTCGACTGATAGTGAGTCATGCGGGTCATACTCGGCTTCAGCGTGTGCTGAACACTACTCAGCTGGCTTCCGAGAGCTGTATGACCAAAAACAAGCTCTTCAAACCCAGCGCCTGCATCAGTCCGCGGGGCGTCTTGTGCGTCATCGCCTCGAAGGGCAATGTGGGCTTCATACTCGAACTCGCGGTAGGTACGCCAACCTTCGACCGCGAGATGATTATGCTGCCCTGACCGCGAGATAGCGTCGTGACCGCGACCGCGAGATGGCTCCACCGCCGTGACCGCGAGATAGGACCGTGAGACCGAGAGTCACGGTTGTGGACGCAGGTTTGTCATCGCTGCCGCACTTGAGTACAAGATATAAGACATCCAGGTTCTTCTCGTCCTCACTTCCCAGCCCACCTCGCCCATCAGGAGGTCTATGACTCCCAGCCACGGTCCTGCAGTTATCTCTTTGAGGACAGCACACTGCGCTGTGTCGCCAAAGCTTGAGGAACTTGCGCCTCATCCTGCATTTGACGCGACGGTTTTCTCCTCATGGCCTTGGACGCTGGAGTCGGACAGCCGTGATGCACGCTTTGGTGGACCTGTCGTATTTGGGGATGGGGATGAGGATCCTACAGGTAAGCTTATCGTAGAGCATTAGATGGCGTACTGACTTTACGACAATATGTAGGTCTTCTGGCTGCATTGGATGACTTTGGGGCCGAAACACATACAATGGTGCAGTACGAAGATCTACTACGACCTTGGTCCACAGCCACCGACGAGGGCGCTACAGCCGCGACTGCCTACCGCACTCTTATCGGCTCGAACGCCCGAGCTTCGGCGGCCTTCCGACGACGAAGCTTGCCCAAATCGCTCAAGTATCCCGCCTGTCGCGAGAGCGGATGCGGTGGGAGGACATTCACGCGAGGATCAACTTACCGAGGTGCGTATCGTGCCCCCGTTTGTGTGAATTTCTGCGGCTAACTCTCGCGCAGAGCATCTCCTCCGTCACGAAAATCGCAAGCTGTATGCCTGTCCTGTGGACGGATGTCCCTTGCGTCTCAACACGGCAGCTGATTTCAGGCGGCACCTAAGCAAGAAACATAAATGTCGCGCAAACGGACCGAGGGAGTACACGAGAACGCGATCCTGATTCTGCAGGAAGTTCACTAGAAGGCCCTCCTGATATATCACCTATATGTACATATTGCATTTAACATCACAAAACTGACTAGCAGATCGCCTCAGACTAAATGATCTAGGGCCACAGGACCTGACGAACATCAACAACGCGTAAGTCACGAGACCACGTGTGCCCGGTCCGGTCCACCGTCCAGGTGAAGCGTCCGCCGTTGGAAGCTCGTCACCAATCCTCGTCTAGTTCTCAATTCTCTCACCCATGAATGAACGTCGACAATCGCAATCAGGAAAATATTTCGCTCTCCCATCGCACCGACATCAATCGCAATTCCTGTTATCCAACATCGATCCTGGTGCAGGAGTTTTGACTCGCAGAAAGTACGTCGGTCGTATGGCGCGTCGCCGGGCCCCTTGGGAGAAACAAGGCAGCTCGTACGTAAATCTTGCTTGCTTACGATATTCTAGATCCCCGCGATCATGCTGAGCAGCTGTGCAGAAGGGCCATGCCGCGCACTCTGGAGACCAGCCTCCTTCACTCGCGTTTCCTCCCGGTCCCCCGCTCCTCCTTGTCCCTACAACAGCCATCGTCTCCGTAAAGGCACGACTTCCATACCGCGTAATCACTTACTTGTGGAATCAATCAACATGACTGGCTAGCACTGTATTGGCCGTGACTCTCGACGCCCCTGGCACCCCGTTTGCCGGCGCCGTTGAGCACAACTCGCGTCGTCGCGTGCGCGCTTACTCGTGAGTTGATCATCCTTGCTATGTCCGCCATCTCATCGTTGCTCTAGTATCGAGGTTGTCATAGCTAGCACATTTTACCCTAGAGAAGCCTCGCAGCCAGCTCGCGGCACAGCGCGTGACCCGGATAGGACCACGGTCATACTCCGGGATCCAATGTACGCCCTGCTTTGTAATGTTCTCTCGCGGTACCGTGTTCATCTGGAACCCATCGTCCGGGAAACCTCGCGGTGTCCCGGTGTGCATCGTCGACCGCGAGCGGGGCTGATTGCTCAACGCCATCCACCTTAGCTGTGCGAGCGACCGCGAAGACCGTGGCTCGCGACGTCCAAATCCAGGACGTCCAACCGAGAGCGAGGGCTGGTTACTGCTATAAAGACCCGTCCACTGAACGCCATGTTATGGTCTAATACATCCCCGAGCTCGAGCCCAACATGCCGACGACGCGCAAACCGCCATACCTGATGGATCCCATCCTTGACGACGCCCGAGCACCCACCGCTGGTTTCAGCCTGGGAGCGATGGCGGACGCGCGCGACACCCCGTCCTCACTGCATACATATGCGGAAGCCGTCACGACCGCCGCGTACGCTTCTAGAATCCTTCACTCGATCTCGCGCGCTGACGTTTGTCGATGCAGAACGTACAATAATGTCATGGGCAATTACGACCTGTCGAGGGCTGCTCAAGTTGGTGATGGAATGCCGCTACAGGGTACGTAGGCTACTCGCTTTCATGCGTTCTCCACTCATCATCGTACTTTTAATCTAGATAGGGAGCGTACACGAGTTCGAGTCCGTCGTGGTCCGGGCATTTCTTCGGGGCGCAGCAAAGCATCGTCAACCACCCCCAGAGCTTTTTCAGTTTTGCCTCGGACGCAACCATGGACCATCATCACTTTTCTCGCCTAGGCCCATTTTAGCCACCAGCGAACCTCACGTGAACATGCTTGAAAACGGTGCTTCAGGTTTGTAATTCATACATCGCAGAACGCCGCCGACTCAAGTACTCGATCCACAGCGTGGCAGTATCCTGATGCGCGGTTTAGCAGTCCCTCGGTCGGCTCAACACACGTCCCCGACGACTCGCACGCTTTCCTTGCGCCAGCCGATGGTCAATTCGGGTCACAGTCTGGCATGATGCACGGCGCTGCTACGTCCAGCGCCCGCAATAACATCGGCGACTCACCAGCGCAGATTCAGGCAGCCTCCGACCGCCGTGTTGAGGAGGCCAGGCATATCTGCGTGTGGTGTGGGAAGAGTTTTGTGCGCGCATCCACTCTTAAAGGTGCGCTGCCTTTGTCTCTGGAACTAGTTTCATAATTTGAGGATCCGAATTGTGCAGAGCATCAGCAGCGCCACGACAACCTTCGGCAGTTCACGTGTGCCGAGGGCGAATGTAATTCTGTGGCCTTCAATACAAAAGGAGACCTTCGTAGTCACACGAGGCGCGTGCATAACAATGCTCGGAAGGCCAAGTAGACGTACGTCGCCCAGCCCATAGTGTTATCTTTACCAATCGACTCGACAGGCCTCTGAGGGGAACGCGAAATTCGTGCAGGCTGAGGATGCCGTCCTCGAGCTGATCTTCTCGATGCCTGCCCATTGCGACTCCTGTTAGCCATAGCTTTGTAGAGATTCGCTCTTCCGCACCTCGACCCAGTGCTTGCTCGAATCGATACTTACCGTGTACTAGTATCAGGTGTCGGACATGCCAGTGTAAGTACTTACATATCTTCCTTTTTATCTAGTTTGTGTATCCTTGGTCAGTCTTTGAGCCTTATACTACTATAGTCCTGCAGAGCTGTCCCTGTGTATCGCGCAATACCTACGGGTTGCTCAGAACGTTTCTCAGATCTCTCGCGAGCAACATCGAGCACGTGGCGCTCGGCATATGCCGACGGGATTGCCCACAATTGATTCCTCCCTTCTGGTCCGCCGCGCAACCCTGGCCCGTTACCTTGTATAGTATTGATATCCTCGCACGACTAGGGGACTTGCCTGCCCGACTGTCTATAGGGACGAAGATATCTTGGCCGGCGATCGCGGCAAGCCGTCTATCCAACCGATTTTCTCGTTGCACAAGGAGGCTACTTCAAGGTCGCGTGCCACGCCCCCGAACATACCGGAAGAAGGGCCATATACGGTCTTCTATGTCATGGCCCTTCTTCTGCGAAGTGGTACAGCCCTTCAGCAAGCGCGTCGTACATTGTGATGACCAACTCCATCGCGCGTCCGACTCTTGCGGCTCTCCTCACTCTTTCTCATCTGGTACCTCACTATTCCTCCTCCAATTTATTGTCCCTCATACGCTCACGTCGCACACAGCCCCTGAACTACTGAAATTTGGCTTCTTCATCTGATAAACGCGGGAGATTTTGATATCGCAATGTCTGTCGCGCTCTTGGGCTACGCGAGATAATCTAGACAGAATCAGCACCGGGACTGGGTTGCTAGCGAGACAATGTTTTGGAGACACGTGCAATCCACGCGCAAGCCCGGTCAGTCTCTCGCCCTCAGTGTCCGTTCACTCAATTGTCGCGAGACCGGGAGCAATGACAGGTTCTCAAACGTCTATCATACGTCAAGTACGACCTCGTGTCCACGGTGAGGTTGTCATTTGCTTATCCACTCGCGGGTGGCAGTGACTGCACTGCATCTTGCCTATCATTTCTCGACTATAGATTCTGCCCAAACTACGTGCTGTCTCGCGGAACATTGGTGAGCAGGATGACAGGCGCGAGTGAGATTCATACTGAACGTTCTTACAACAAGACCGCGAGTCGTGATCACCCACGCATACTTATAGGGACCGGACTTCAGCGAGAGGCGGTATCATCCTTTTCTCGACACTCGCCGCCAGCTCAACATGACGATGACCAGTGACATCCGATGCAAGGCCGAACCCGGTTTTGACGAGAACCCAGTGCCCGTCTTACCCACCGATGCTAACATGATCTTGGGCAACTGCAATAGCGCTGGGTCTCTCGATGCATATGGTGCAGCTGGCGTCCCCAAGTATGTCGTCCGATTGCTCCCGCAACCTTGGCTGACTGTACTCGGTGATGCAGAGCGCGTTATCATCCTGAGCGCGAGCACAGATCTCTCACAGCGGCCCTAGGCGGCGATGGATCTCATATGGGTGCGTTACCGCTTGACATTGACAGCTGATAGTCATTTGCTCAACGCCGGGGTTTTCTTGTAGATGCAGACATTCAGATATATGCGAGGGCTCCGTTTATGCCCGTGAGAGACCCGCTCTCGCCGGAAATGAACACTTCTCCCCACACCTTTACATGCCGCCCCGGGTTGCTCGGATTTCCTATGACAACCCATCGGCGAGGAGGCGGATCACAGACTTCGCTTGCGCCCGACAGGACTAACAGGATTAGGGATGCCGCCATGGTCAATCTGCGCTATCACGTTGGCGGTTCACCGGCGCAGGCAGCCGCAATCCGCCAGCGTCGCGCTGATGAGCCCAAATACGTTTGTCGCCTGTGCGACAGGTCATGTGTTCGTGCGTCCAATCTTCGTGGTATGCCTCCACTACATTCCTGCGATGATTCAGACTTTCCTGACCATTTTTCCAGAGCATGAGCAACGTCACGAGAACCTCAGGACATATCCGTGTCACGAGGACGGCTGTGACCTAAGCTTCAACACGAAGGGAGATGTTCGCAGCCACCACAAGAAGGTTCACGCCCGAAGCCAGAAGAGCGCCGCAGAGGTACGATGCCACATGAACTGTATATCGGTGATGTTCCTAATCTCAAGCACGCAGTCTCCTTAAGAAGCGGCGGATGCAACCATTCACAATGCACGGCCTTGTATGTATATGCTTGTCCTCGCGGCGCATGCACAGAACAATCAACTTCGCCTCTAGGACCTGTATAGGATTCCGGCCTTTCGCCGGTGCCCTCCAAGACCATATCTATACGCCATCGATGGTCATGGCTCACATGTATCTTCCATCGTCACCGAGGAGAAGACGCTGATCGTGTCTTTAAGCCCTTGTCCGTACTGTACACTACGCCACCTATTGCCTCCAGTTCTCTCGAACAAGACTGCGTTAGCGGCTCGCGTCTTTCATCTTCTTCTACCATTCAATATCAGCTCGAGCAGTAAGTACTCTGCACGCCGATCAGCTCGTGCGCGGCGTAGCCGGTGGCATTGGATCACTCGGACGATCCATCTGACTCTTTCTCTCAAGCCATTTAATCCAGTCGGATGACCAAGCTCCCTGGCGCCGTGTTGACAATACTCTGGCGTCGTGGCTAGCCAGTGCCACATGCGCGAAGGCTGGCAATTTAGTTCAAACACTCCCTCGGAGTCCCAATCAAACAGTGCCGACTCGGCGCTCGCGGAACGCCCGGGCACGCGGGCGCGTATACTGTGAACGTCGCGACAATCCGCTTATCACTGAAGGATTCTACCGAGCTCTAGCGTACATGAATGGGCCTTGAGAGCGGCGCTGGGATCTGACCAGTGCACGGTACTGCCGAGTCCAAATTACGAGCGTCCGCGAGCCGCACGTGTTCAACGTTCAGGCTCTAGGCAAACAACTACAAGCTCCAAGTACTTGTAAGCGCCCACCGAGAGCCCAGCGCGGCTGACCACGAATCTCGATTACCTCATCCAAATGGGACCGCCAACCATTGTGCTGTACGTCTATAGATACTCGTCGTGGGACACGGACTATTCAGGTAGGTTCAAATTTAGCCGTCCCACAATTGAGAATGCATATGCCATTCATTGTGGGTCGTCCGTCGAGCGTTCGAGCGTGAGAAGCGTATGTTCCACGCGCACATCCAGGCAGACCTGCGACGTGGAACAAGATGATATGTTGTTCCAAGGACTGGTGCATCCAGAAAATATCGGCTGTTGGCATTGCTCGGGACGCGTAAGGTCAGTCATGGGCTCGCGGTTGTGCGGGACTCGGCGACTGATGTCTTCGCTTTAGAGAGAGCGCCGATGCATAGAGCTCATAGTACTGGTCGATCCGCGCCGGGATCTGCGCCCGCCGGTTTTGAGCCCTTGTTGCCCAGCCTGTGATGACGTCCGCGATGCATGCAGACCGTCGCGAGCCCTGGCCAACGGTCGCGAAGCTGTATTCGCTTGGTTTATATAAGGCGAGCTTCATCATCTTATCTTTCAGTCCTCACATCCACCCGAACTGCCATTGTACTACCAGTGGCCTTACGAGACTTGCCATCAAACTCAAGTTCATGACGAACCTGCACCATGATCAACCTCACGTGCCTTCTCATGACGACTCCCATGCCGAAAGGTCTACCCTTGCCCCTCGTTCCTACGTTGTGTCGACTACAGACTCGATGTGCGTAC
Organism: Schizophyllum amplum; assembly: GCA_007026445.1. NCBI lineage: Eukaryota > Fungi > Basidiomycota > Agaricomycetes > Agaricales > Schizophyllaceae > Schizophyllum > Schizophyllum amplum. The sequence goes on from VDMD01000069.1 coordinate 49,446, forward strand.
TCAGCTGTGGCTTGCTTTTGCTTGTAACAGAGGAGCTGTGACAGTCTCGTGCCCGACCAGACAGTCGCAGGATGCGCTGGGTATGTTGTCCCGTGCTTGACTTTGTACCTAATTTGATGATTCCTGCAGAGAGTATCATTCGGCCTCCTCGCATCCCACGTCGGCTGCCTCGTCCGCGTCATCGGATACCGCATCAGCTCGAACCCAGCATTCTGCGCCGATTGACCCTCTCGCCGACCTCTGGAAGGAGGCTATCGAGAGATACGAGCACAATACGGGCGTCAAGCTCATACCTTCACGCGACGTGTCATTCGACTCGACGAACGCTGTTCTCGGGTACATCCAGCATCACGAAGCCGATTTCAAGAAGTACCGCGCAGACGGACCGCAGAAGTTGCGCTCCATCATCAAGCCGATTGCCGCGACCGTGCAGACCCTCTGCGGCGTGGTCGGAGAGGCGGTTTCCATGGTATGTTCTCAGACGAGGACATCATGCAGTGAGGCTGATTTACGCCCGGCAGGTCTGCTCCCCCGCCGAGGCAATATTTACGGCTCTCAACGTCGTCATACAGGTGAGCGAGCATGGGGGGACCATTAAGAGGGACCTAATAATGCGTGTTTACCACTCTCCCCTGCGTTCGTCTTCGCGGCCTTTCATACTCGCCTGCTCTTGGCTTCTTTTATATGTCCTCTTTTCGATACAAGTTGACATCTTCTAAGGCATCAAGGCAGGTCACCGATGACTTCGACGCCGTCGCGGACGCATTCGACACCATGGAACATCATCTGCGTATGGTCGGCTCCATTGCCACTGCTGGTGATATGCATGAGGCCGTGCGCGAGGCGTCCGTGAAGCTACTCGCGCAACTTCTGGTCGTTCTTGGAACGGTCACGAACCTCCAGAAGCACAATCGTCTCCGTGAGTTTTTCTTGAGAGGCTCTTGATGCCTACGCTGACCTCTGGGTCGCAGAACTATGGTGGAAGAAGGTTCAGCAATCGAAGAAGGTCTCCTCGGCGTTGGATGAACTAGGCCGGCTGGCGACAAACCACCACCAGACAGTATCGGTCGTGACGCTCAGCAGCGTCGTCAACGCGGTGGACATGCTCGTGGAGAGCCGTGACTGTGCGTTAGTAGATCAAAACTTACTGTCGTTGCTTATGATCGTATCTCAGGGGACAAGAGAGGCCGGGACGAGTCTCAAGCTCGCCACGAGCAGCTTACAAGTCTGTTACTTATGGGTCCTAAGGGCTGCGCGCTCATCTGTCGATATTCAAGGCCTGCTCGAACATCATACGGCTGCAATAACCGAGCTTCAGAGCACCTTGTTTAGCATGGCTGGAGGGAACCGGGCGACGGGTAGGAGTATATTTCTACGAAATGACGAAATCCAGGTTGATCTTCATACAGGAGCAGACTACGCCGACGAGGACTGCCGGCGGCGCAAGCATCCGAATCAAACCCCCCATTATCACCCATTTTACGCGCCAGACACGGTCTACAGACCCGTTGCTCTTAGTCGTCGTGCGTCTCTTTGCCCAGACGCGCAGCTTTCGACCGTACGTCGACGACGAAGCACGGTTGACTCGCCAAGAGGGTCACTGTGTCTATCCACGGACTCCAACAACGGAACGTACCCAAGGATGACCACGCTTCACGGCGCGCGCTTTTCCCCGTCTCAAAGTATGATCACTTATTCTTCCTCAGACGGCCCCTTTTGGTTCGGGAGCCGAGACCTACCGCTTGTACGATGTTCGACGACAATCATGGAATGTATTCCGATATGACTGCCGACCTCTGGCGTTACCACCAGGAAACGCGCAGACGACCCGGCGCCGTGGCTTGAGGCGTGCGATATGCGCTCTCTCACTCCGCTGGCATGTCACCGGGCGCTGACATGCGAAGCGGCGCGATACTCACCATATCACTCTCTGGACCTGGGGATTATGATACTCGCTGTTGTAGACCACCGGCAACAAGGCTCTCGCTTCGTATATCTGAGTCATTCACGCCGCTCATGATGTGTTTGGACTTTCTCTTGTATCGTATACATACTGGAATAACCACATTATAATAATTTTTGACTATACATAACATAGCAAGGCGACACATTGCCCTCCGCGTCCGGTCCATCGGAGGCCCGCCCTTTGTGGTCAAATTGTGTATTTCCTGCTCACGTTTTGGTTTCACTTGCGGACGAGGGACTTCTACAGCGGAAGGGATGAGGGAAAGCTCCTGCTATTATGTCAAGAAAGTCTGGCACGTGGCCGAGGGCAATGAATCAGTTAGTACCCAGCGAACGCGAGAATGATCGTGGGAAACAAACCGTTGCTTGCTGCTGTTTGCCGCCCGGAGATAATTCAGAATCACGTGTTGCAACGTCGCCCAGTTGAAGTTGAACTTCTTCCTTCGTCTTTCCACTCATCATCTCATGTCCCCTCCGTCCGACATGATACTAGCCCTTTCCCCATCGGCCCCTCTCCGATCCTTCTTCTCCGCTCATATCTCTAGCGTTCTCGCCTACGAGGACTAGCAATGTCTCATCGATATGTTCTGGCTCGACCCTTCAACCGGTGTTCCTCAGCGAGATTGCTGCTCTTCTCACGCGACAAGATCAGTAAAATGCCATCAGCATCGACACGATGCGGACGCTGGACGTCCTGGTCTGTTTTTGCGATGAATATCTCTAGGACGCTACGATAGCCGGTATCGAAAAGTACATCCGTTCACTCTCGATATGATCAAGTCGTAGCATGGTACGTGACACGATGAGCATCAGATTAATCCCGCTCATCTGGCCTTTAGGATACACAGTGACAGGCGCGGCCTAGCAAACGCTGAATTCTAGAGCATCGTTGGTCGACTGCAAGTCAATGCAAGCGACCGCCCGTTCGCCCTTCTCCTATCCCACACTCTCCCCATCACAATGACCTCTATGCTCAACTTTCCGCTACCCCGTCCTTCCGATCATTGTCCCCTACCCATAGCTTTCGGGCGAATGACTGACTGGTCAAAAGTTCGACTGGTGGTCGGGGGAGTGCATGTCCGCCGGACTGGGGAGGGATATGGACGGATCTGGGCAGGTAGACGTATGAAGCTACGGTGGAGCATTGACCAGGTGTTGTCGTATGCGTTGAAGGGGCCGTCGGGATGTCGACGAGGATATCGTCGAACTTGCTGAGAGGCGGGTGCTCGAGTACTGAGGGTCGACGGACTCAGCAGCGGCGCACGCAGAACGAACCTCACGCAGATCTCGCGCTCGAGTAGATTTACCGTCGTGAGTACTTCTCATCAGAGCAGATGGGCGTGTGCTGACATCGGTGTCCCAGGGTCGTCGTACGTAGTGATTATGAATACACACTGTTCAATATCTACCGGCAGGTGCTGCGAGCTTGTCCTCATATCCTTGCTCAGAGGTTGGTTGAGATTGGCTGAGCTTCTCCTTCAAAGGAGGTAAGACTGCAGCACCGTGAGTTATATTGTTTTCGTATATCACTCCTTGAACGTCGATGTTGAAACCCCCTCAGGCGGGGACCGCCGCACTGCCGTTTGTCATGACCCACCGTTCCGATTCCGAGTCGAAGCGTAGGCCCCTCGGTACAAGCATTCGAGTGGTGCCGCGAGCGACGGTAACGCGAGCTCCGGCATTCGGAGCCCATATTCTCTCGGTCATCTCAACTTTCGGAGGTACGCGATGTCGGTCGTGCTATCGTCGTTGTCCGCTCTTCATCTACCCTCGGACAGGTTTCACGCGAGACGCGTCTCTCGACTCGCGGGACGTCGGTACGCACGGTTGGACGCGAGCGGCGCTCGTATTGAACGTTGTCGACAAAATTCATGTAGTCGCGGCAAAGCCCATCCTGCTTGGACGGGCTTCACGACTTTCTCGGGCGTTGTAGAAGTATAATAGCAACTGGAAATGCTCTCCGCCAAACGACCAACAGCTCGAGCATACCACATCCGCCAGTATGAGCTTCGGACATAGGACAGCTTCGCCATTTGGCGGCTTCAATCCTACTCGGGATCGCGCATACGAGCGAATCCTGGACATGGATGACGAGGTCGTGTATCCCCGGCCAAATATTGACTCCGGGCAGAGGACAATCAGCTCTGCGTACGTTCATTTCCAGCTCACTTCGGTCTGCGCTGATGGTCCCAACAACGCAGAACATACGATTCCGAAGGCGTGCACGGACAACAGACAGGTGCGAGGCCTCTTACTCCAATTCTATTGCGCTTGATTATTGTACTTGATAAAGCGAGAGGTCAGACGTCTGGTGTACATGCACCAAGGCCTCAGGAGTTTCGTGGCGTGCCTCGTCAGCCTCTTGATCCACGCGCGCTTACTCCGCATCCTGCCTACAATCCGGGCATTCACACGCCGTGGGCCAACACACCTGAGATGCAGGCCATCAACTCCGAGGCGTATGGGCGTTCTACCAGGCGTGAGTCCAGAGCGTGGCACAGTTCACTGTCTACTCGCTAACTTTCTTGATAGCGCCCTCCAGGCTCGAGCGTGCGACACCTGGCCGTTCAGGGCATGAACGGGGTGGTTTGGACATGTACCAGCCAAGTTCACGACCGCCAAGCCGGGCACAAGCGTCTCAGGAGGATAACATACCTTACCCCAATTTCCGTCATCGCGTCGGCGAGTCGAGACTGCGGAGACCAACTGTGGACGAGGAGGAGCGCAAGCACAAATGCTTGCGCTGCGGGGATTCCTTTCGGCGCAAACAGCATCTTGAAGGTACGCGGCTCGCTCCTCTCAACTCGTTGTTGTACGTCTCTGATTTCAAGCAGATCATGAAGAACGCCACTTAAACAGAAAGCAATACCAATGTGACGTTGTCGGCTGCCTCGAATGCTTCAACACCAAGGGAGACGTCCGTAGTCACATCAAGAACAAACACGGTATCCATTCCTGAAAGTGTGTGATCTCGATCCAGCATGTCTTTGTCTGACGCCAGGAAGCAGGATCGCTCCAGAGTCCCGGGCAGCCGGCTATCACGATCCTTGTACGAGCCAGTCCAAACTATCTATCTGCTTACGTGCTCCGCTATGCATTACATGCCGTCATGACGGACCCACACCTATACCTCTATCAGCCAGCTATGTAATATGCTGCCATTCTCTCAGACTCAATTATGACCTTCACGCGGCTATGCCTATTTATCCTGCTACATCGTCCATGCTCAGAACTTCACCTGTGACTCAATCTGTACAGAGAAAATGAGCAATCTTATATTGCTCGCTCAACTTGCCGTGTAGATTAAGCAAACGAGCCGTGGCGGAATTCGGCCGATAGAGTCACGTGAAGGGTTTCTGCACAAACACGGCCCATCAGATGAAGACTAGAACGGGCTGGCTTACTTCATGATCTTCTTCTTCACCTTGCCTTCACCTCACCCTCGCCATGTCATTGCCTGCATGAGTATCATTTTCGTGCCTCAATTGAGACACAATCCTGAATTATTTGCCTGAGGCGTCCGTGAGCATCGTTGATAGCGCACGTTCGCGTCGTGGTCGACGTCCACGGCACCGCAGAATGCAGGTACCGAGATCCAACGTCATGAGTATGTGCGCCGCCCTCCGAGTCTGATTCGTACTTAGAATCACTCCCAGGTCCTGTGCATGACACCTCGCGGTCGCGTAGATCTTCTAGATTGCTGTGAAAGGTGTTCAGACACGGGCACCTATGAGCACCGGCACCCGGGACAACTAGTGCCGCGAGTTCAAAGACCTTCGAGGGCACGTAACTCGGACCTTCGACCGCGAGATGCCTTAATTCCGCGACCGCGAGACCGAGCTATGCCACTGCGAGCGGCTGCGTCATACTTAAACGCAAGCCCGAGAGGCACGGTACGCGAAGCACAGGTCACGGATCGTGACTGCTAATGCTAGGTATAAGACAATTCCAGGACTCCCTCACTTCACACTGTCCAGCCCACGTACCCACTCCTAGCACATTGTTGACGAATTGACGCTATTCTCACTTCAGCATGATGCCCAACCGGCACGAGAGTCCCCTCAGATACGAGAATGATACTCCAGAAGATCTACGGAGCACATCCACGGCCAATCTTGGTCATGCTATCTACTACTCAGAAGACTATTCGTTCGTACTCCTACGTCCGTCCTTTGATCAAGATGCTCACGGACAAATTTTACATTGCAGCCTCGACCTCCGGCAGATGCCGGAAACCTCAAAGGATATCACGTTTGTGGTTCAATATTATCACATCCAATGTTGACTGACGACCTTGGCCGCGTAGGGGGCAACAGCGATTCTGGGACGCGTTCACGACACCTACCGCTGAGCGAGACTTGAAGCCGTACTCAGGTATGCATTTTTGCCCTTTCAGCAGTCGCCACTGATCCCTCGCACTCGCCAGGAGATATGTTAGGGACTCCATCCAATTACTGGTCATGGCCCTGCGATTCAGCTTCTCGCAGCAGTGCGGCTTGTCCTACGACAAATCGTCGCCCGCTTGAGCCCCATCCCGCCTTCAACGTGGCCATGCAACCACCTGCGGTTTTCTCGCCATGGCCTTCGGCGCCAGTTGTTGAACCGGGCGGAACCTTGGAGTTCCCTCAGTCAGCTGGCGACGTCTCAGGTGCGCTTCTAATAATGGGGGGCCGAACAATATATTCACTTCGTCTTATGCGCCCAGAAAGTTCTCATGCCGAGTTTGACGACGCTTACGCCGGACTTGGTAAATCTATCAGCTCTGGGCGCGGCACCGCTTTTCCCGTCAACTCTCCTGAAATAGGCTTGGAGTGTCGTATGCAGCCTCGTTCCGCAAGAAGCGACAATGGTGATCCTGCGAATGACTTCCGTCCGCGCGTTGGCTCGGACGCACGATCGGCAGCGGCGCGCCACCGTACCTCTCCCGAATCGCGCAGGCACTTCGCATGCAAAGTGAGCGGCTGCGAAGGAAGGACATTCACACGGCTGTCCACATATCAAGGTGCATCGCTCGTTGTCTTGCACTGTGCTCCTCTCTAATAAATTGTGCAGAGCATCAACTTCGCCATGCGAACCGGCGGACATTCGCATGTACGGAAGGTGGATGTCGCTTGAGCTTGAACACCAAGGCGGATTTCAGGCGACACTTGAAGATGATGCACGACAAAACCACTGCATCATGAGGTGCGTTGATGGAGCCTCAACATTCTGCTTGCTTATATCGTGGTCTTAGACGGTCAATCGTCATTCATGGCACTACGGTGGACGCCTTCAAGATCCCGGCGCCGGTCTCCCTGGACATGGACAATATTTTACTGCGCCTCATTAGCTACTTACTTTGGACGCTGTCTAGATTTAATTCAGCCCTAGTATATACCGCGAGTCTCAGCCAATGGCAAGCGAGCTGCGAATGAAGTTGGACGACCGTCGAACATCAAAGTTCAACATCAACGTCGTAACGTGACGTAACGTGACCGCGTGAGCTGCGGTGCGACTTTTGATCCGTCCGAGCCGCCTTCGTGCTCGTCAGTTCAGCGTCAGTTGCTTTTCTTAATTCCTATGTCATTCTTATCCACGACCACTGTAGTCGCATGCTCCGAGGGTACAATGCCGCAGCTCACATCTCGGGCTCAGAGAGAAATGAATACTGACTGATTGACGAGTCTGACGCGCCGTGAACATCGGCACGAGTAGCCGTTGTTCGAGCTGCAACAGCATTGTCTTCCAGGTTCCCCGGGGCGCTCGCGACATGCTACTGACTTACTCCATCTACTGAACCATCCTCCTTTACTTCTCGGGGATCACGGCGCGCCCTTAGAGCATCGGGAACATATCATTGTCGCGACTATCGTACCGCTGACAGCCGCAAGTTCTTACTATGTGAGTCCTCGCGTACAGCGTCTGATCCCTTCCGCCGCGACTTACATCTCCACAGAGTCGGATATCGTCCTTTGATCGGCCGGGTCTGAACTCGCGCTGTCCGGGAGGAACATGTCGGCCGCCCTACCCTCACGCGTCATCTGACATGGCTTTTCATTTGTCAGTGTTCTTCCGCGCGTGCGTGTCGTCGTTTAAGAGCCTCATCGACCACTGAGAAGAATCTCCGGCGACTCGCGTACTCTCGGTGCACTGGTCGCAACCGCGAGGAATCGTGTACCCAGCGTCCTCCGGTCGCGTCAAGTGTACGCGAACATAACCGTGCTTCATGGGGTACGGGACTCACAACGTGCAGCCGCGACACCCCCATGATATAAGCTATGTATAAGAACGGTGAGCCGACGTCCTTTTCCTCCTCATTCCAAGTTTGATATCGATATGGCGACGATTGACGACTGGTCATACAGCTTCTGCAACGACCTCGGCGAGGACGGCGTGCCCAGCCTTGACTCCAACTCCGGGATCGTCACAGACAATATTGACATGATGCTCCTTGACTTCGATGCCCGCTTGGGAGGCGAGGGCATGGCTGCTGCGTACGCGGTTTGATACACCGTCGAGGTTTGCTGATAAACCCGTTGTTACAGGACGCATGATCATGCATTGAGCACGAACGTACCACAGACTGTTGCTCAAGATGGCGCTGAACTCTCGCTCGGTGCGTCAGTTGATCTGTGACTAGCCAATACTCATCGCTGCTTTTCTGTAGATGAGAACATGCAAACATTTCCGGGGTGGTCCCAGAACGTTGCATCCACGTTGAATGGTACCAACAAACCTATGGACAGCTTCTCTTCCGCCTTGGACGCGGGGACGCAGTCAGCTGCGGACTTCACGGACTGGTCGCAGATCTTCGAAGCACCCGAAGATACGATGAACATATTTGGGGAGATCCATCTAGGTGCGTGTACGGTGTACTTATCTGAGACGACTACATATGCTTACTTTATTCTCAAATAACTTCAGACGCGCATCCGGACATCGGCTCCCTTGCGTCTGCGATGAACGATCACTTACTGGACATGTCAGCGGACAGCAAGGATGCATATTGCCTGTTCCCGCCAACAATATGCCCCCAAGCCGAGACGCAACCGCCTTTCACGCTGGACGAGGCGGATACGACTACTGATCCTCCGAGTCCTGTAGCCCACGCCCGCACACGGGTAGGCGGTACATCTGCACAGATCAAAGCACTTGACAAGCGCCGTACCAAGAAAGCCAAGTACGTTTGCGAGGAGTGTGGTGTAGCATGCACGCGCGCATACAATCTACGTGGTGTGCCGCTCGTCTCTGGAATCTTCGCGCTTTTCTGACCTTCACGTAGAGCATCTGGAGCGTCATGCGGACCGGAAGCAGTACCATTGCGAGATGAACGGCTGCAGTTTGTCCTTTAACACCAAGGGTGATCGTCGTAGCCATCAGAGACATGCGCATGCTAAGCGCTGTGGCCCTGCTTGATGGGTACGATTTGTCTTGATGCTCTACGCTCCTGATAGCCTCAAGTGTACAGGTCATTCCATGGCCGAATCGTATCTCCTGGAACCCAACATGGACATCAAATGGACATTGCATGCTGCATATGGCCCGCCGTTGTATCTCTAAGATTTTGCCCTCCATGTCTTGCTTGAATTTTACGTTATATATCTATGACTGACTTCTATAGTACCATGATAGCTTTCAGTACAGTACACTGGCAGTACGTCCTCGGACTCGGAATCTATCGGATTTTGCCACTTTTCTCGAACTCTGGCGCTGAACCACGCGCGAGGACAAATCTGATCTAGTACATGGCATGTACCTACAGACTCACTGAGGATACGTTGAACACGTCACCCCGCTATCCAGTGAATATGTTGGCGCCGCCGTGCGGCGTGCGTTGAAAATGAACATGCGCGTGAGCAATTTCCTCATGGCAGACAGTATCAAGCAGATTAGCACAGCCACTACCGTGAAATTCGCGGTCAAGCACACCTTGTCCACGCCTTCATCTATTCATCGTTCGATCTCGCTCATTCCGAGAACTGAGAATCACTGCTGGCTAAACATACATAGGTATCCAACTAGACTCGAGTCTGGTAGCCGTGGAATTGAATTGCGAATACTTAGTCATCGTCCCTGAGCTCGCGGCCAGGCCAAGTCAAGGACAATGGACCTATCTGCCTTTCTCTGCGAGTCGAAATCCCGAGTGGACCTCCCAGGAATGCATAATTACATCCTGAATGACGCTCTCGGCCGGTCTATCATAGGTGTCGCATCGTATCACACGTCACGGTCGCGACGCCCGTTCCGACCGCCAGGCAAGCACGGAGAGTTCAGCGACAGTGAGTGGCCGCTTGTGAATCAGTAGTCGTGGTGCGCTGAAGGATGTGAACTTGGTGTACGGCTAGATGCATGCATCTGATTATCGTCACTGCCCTGTCTGCTTCTTGGACGAGTTCACGCCGAGAGACCGCGAGCCCGCCGAGAATTCAGTGACCTCGCTTCTATAAGGACGGTGCCATGCTCTCCAAACCTGAGAGTCCAGCTCGCACGTCCAATACAGCTATCCTCTTACGAGGCAATGGAACATAACTTCAGCATAGGGACGCGTCGTCACCAGCCTACACCCGATGCCTACCATTCTGTTATCCGCAGCAACTATGCGGCTGAAGAATATCCGTGTGTACCTACGCTTGCGCCTGGCGTTGTACGACTCTGCTCACACTCTTTTGCAGCAGCTACGTTGCTGGCTATGGGTTGGAACGGACAAGACGCTCACTGTTCGTCGTATTTCTCGAAGTCGTCAACGTCGAATCTGACTGACTTTCAACTATACTTCTCAGAGCGGAATGTTCGAGAACCATGTCTTCTGCACGCAGCACACCAACTACAGCGTCATTTCCCACCTGCGATTCACTTCAGGATTCAGCAGTGCGCGATCCACTTGTCGGCCTCTGGAACAACGCTGTGGAGCGGTATGAACGCGAAACGGGCATAAATCTGTCGTCGTCCGACGCCGAGTCTCATGACTCGACCGATGCCATATTCGAGTACATTGATCAGCACCAGACGACGTTCAGACGGTTTCGCGCAGAAGGACCGCAAGCTCTGCGATCCAAAATCAAGCCGATTGCCGCAATTGTACAGACGCTCTGCGGGACGCTCGGAGAGGCGGTGACATTGGTGCGTTCGGAGACGAGGGGCACTGCTCCGAGTGCTGACACACCCTCTCTAGTCGTTCCCTCCCGGAAAGGCAGTTTTTGCGGCCATCTTCGTCGTCATCCAGGTATGCACAGAATGTTATGTTGAGATAGAGTCGCACTGACCAGTTTGAAGGCGGCCAGACAGGTCAGCGACGATTTTGACGCCATACTGGACGTATTCGACGCCATGAATCACCACCTACGAATCGTCAATGTTATTGCCATGCGAGATATGCCGGAGGCGCTGCGAGAAGCCTCGGTGAAGCTGCTGGTGCAGATTCTCGTTGTTCTCGGAGTCGTCACAAAACTCCAGAGAACCAACCGCATCAGTGAGTCGAGCATGGTACTGACGATCATGAAGCTCATCTCACTGTCTTCAGAATTGTGGCTGAAGAAGCTCGGCCAGTCAAAGGAGGTGTCCTCGGCTTTGGACGACTTGGGCCGACTCGCGACAAATCATCATCAAATCGTGGGCGCTGCGACTCTTGATGCGGTGAACAGGTCGATGAAGATGCTTGAGGCCTCCAAGGCCAGCGAGATTCGTACGCTGCTCTTTTCTATTGACTATCTCTGTGGCTGACCGCGCTTCAGAAGCCAAGAAAGACCGAGAAGAGTCTCGGACGAGCCTGCGAGAGATCAAGAACATTGCAGAGCAGATTCGCTGTATGTACATCAATCTCCTTCTGGACGCGCGCTCATCGTCGGATAAGCCTTGCTGGACCAGCCCTGCGCACTGGTGTGTAGGGTAGGTAATCGAGGGCGGAGTCATACAGAACCGAGCCTTACCAAGACTTGGGAGGGTTCCGAAACGGTCAATTATGCAGGTACGCTGCTGACTTAGCGACGGAGAATTGACTGGAATCTTACTGCGTGGTACGCAGGTTCCCTCGAGGACTTCAGCGGAACGTGGCCTATGCCCGAGAAGTGCGCCTATCCGAATGTCCCAGCGCACTGCACCAGCCATCTGGGCCGCTGTCCCGTCGCACTGGACAGCGCGCCTAGCTATGCAACGGACGCTTCCGAGAAGAGCAGCGCTTCCGCGATTGGCAGTGCATCCGTACCGGCCCGCACGCGCAGATCTCTGTGGCGCACCCACGAAGGGAGATTACTATGTCGGGAACCTACACCATGCTTCTCATGGGCTGACGCCCTAAGACGATGTCTGTGCGCGCACGTTTCAACGGTGGCGCGTAATCTCACACTCTCAAGATATCTACGTACTAACTTTGGGGCAGGCCATCTTCTGCTTGCTGAAGACTGCACGGTGTTGCTGGTATGCTCTCAGGGCAACTTTTTCGTGCGCCTCGATGTGGCAGGGGATCCGGGAGCACTAGTACGCAGAATGATTGAACAAGGTATCCTAGCTGCCTGAGACGCGCTGGCACGCGCTCTACCAGTATTGCCCCTTGAATCTTGACACTCAGCATCACATATGGACATTTCCGTCTTGTCTTCAGAGCTTTTCCGTCTTTAAGTACGACCTGACAGACACGCCATCGCATTGTTCCTTGTATCCCACCTCATCTATCATATCTCTACATACACACAGGTGACAGCATGCATTCTCGTAGATTCTTGAGCATAACCACGAAGCTCTCCCTCGTATTTCTTACCCACATTGTATTTTTCCACCCCTGATCAGATTGAATATATAGGTCAACACGACCCGCACCATCACGAAGATCCAGAGTCAAGTGCGCGCACTAGGTCCCGAAAGGCTGTTGAACTGAATTTTCTTGCACGTCGACGATGGACAACTTCTAGGACACCCCGTCTGGGCGTACATATCAGGTTTGTTCATCAGGACTTCTGCGCAAGGTACCTGCAGCGTAGTCAATGCTCCCCGGCCTTCCCCTCTGGCACTCTCGCATTGAACGCTCCTCTCTCGCGGACTTCGTCCAGAATACCCTCCACATTCGAACTCCCCTCTTCGTCCTTCCCGACAACTCTCTTCCGACCTGTCCTCCTCCGTCAGTCACAACACCTTCGACATAAACCCAACCGACTCACCAACAATCGCCCAATTCCTCGTACTCGGTATCCTCAGCGCCTCTGTCTCGACATCCCACCCGCAATGCAAGCTCAAGCTCGCCAGCCACACGCGGTACATCGAGTACCCACTGCTCGCCACCGCGCCCCCGCCGCCCAGGTTGAGCCCCTCGACGAAGCCCTCGGGCGTAGGATATGGCGCCCACCGCGAGCGCTGGTACTTCGTGTCGAACGCCCACGCGCAGCAGGGGACGGAGATGTAGCCGGACGAGCGCTGTCGCGTGGCGAGGATGGGCACCCAGGGCGTGAGCTCGTCGGCGTGGTTGCCGATGAGGAAGGCGCCGCGGGGGATGAGGGCGTCGTCCGCCGCGCTGGTGGGGTCGAGGGCGTGCACGTGGAGGTTTTGCTGGGTGGCGGGAGGGTAGTGGGACCAGGAGACGCGGGCGCGGACGTCGAAGCCGTGGCCAGCGTAGCCTTCGCTGACGAGGATGTGGGTGAGGAGACCGTTGCCGCATCTAATTTGCGTGATCAGAGTGAGATCGTTATTGAGGGGGAGTGACTTGCCCAAGGTCCACAAAGCCACCTGGCGGTCGGGGCCAGAGCTTCCACGGCTCGCTGTCGAGCGCCTCCGCCTGCTCGTCCTCCGCTCGAGTCTCATCGCCGAATGTGTACCTCCATAGAAGCATCAGGTACGTCGCGATCCCGATATCCTGTCGAGAAGTCAGCCACCGCCATCAATTAAGCAGCGCGTCGATAGGCAGATAGCGCGTCCAGCACTCAGCGCCTCCAGCAGACAGCACACAAACACGCCGCGCGCCATCCCAGCAAACACGCAGCCCACACGCCCTTCACCTCAAACACATGCTTCAACGGATCCGTGCTCTCCTGCCACTCATCCACGAGGTGCCGATGCCGCGCGCGCATGACGAGGTAGAGGTCCTGGTACGGCTCGCGGGGCACGAGGCAGTCGTGGTGCACGCGCTTCTTGTATTGAGTGAGCGCGCCCCAGCCGTAGCGGTGCGCTGTTTCGAGGAGGGCGAGGCCGGTGCGGTAGAGGCGGGAATTGACGTCCGGAGAGGTGATGTCTGTGGTAGGCTGACTGGGCAGCGGGTCGACCTCGAGGCGGAGGGTGGCGGCGGGTTCGTCGACCGAGGTGGTGGCGGTACCGCTGGCGGGAGTAGCGCCACTGTCGCTGACGGAGGTAGCGGCGCCTCTGCCTATTGCAGAGGTAATGTACCGGAAGGCGAGATGGGAGACGGCCGGGTGGTAGTAGGGTAGTGAGCCGCTGTCGGGGATGATAGGCGTGAGCACGAGGACGGAGGGTATATGGTCGGAAGGGGCGCAGTAGAATGTACAGTACTGTTCCAGAGCAGCGTCACGGCCGGGTCGCCGAGGCAGTAGTTTCCTATGGATGCAGCGCGAAGGAGTGAAGCCATCCAGCGCTGGGATACTATCCGGGAAGTCCTCCGTCGTCTCCGAGAGACAATCTGAGCGGAGGATCAAGGTTGAGTTGTACTCGGGATGGTGGACGAGCTGTTCGAGCGCGGTTTCGAACTGACGACGTGCTGATTAGATTGGAGAATCCGCAAGATGAGGCGAAACCTGACCAAGTCTTGAGGAAATCCGGCAGAACAGCATATAAGAGGGACCCACGTCTTTCCATTGGTTTCATGAAGAGGTGTATGGTCAAGGGGGGAGATACATGGCGTCGGATTGTATTTGGGGCGCTGCGATGCGGGTTCCGCCATTGTCTGAGGGACGTAGCCTGTGAGACGGAGAGCGCAGCTCACTGATGTTCACATACTGAGAGGTATCCGTCCGCGTTGATATTTCGAAGATACTTAGAGTGTCAGGCTCGGCGTTCGCGTATGGATTACCCAGTCAGGGTAAGCGCCAACCTGTGTCGCTTCCGAATCGGGATAGTGATGGCAGAATTCAGATGGTGATGTGATCGGATTTTCTGACGTGTTGTTGTCAGCGATAAGGCCAAAACAGGCAATCGTCACGTACATATGCTCAGCGTGACGGATGGACTTTGTCCTTAACTCTCATCTATGTACACGAGCAGGCTTGCCCACGACTTATTCTTTTGTCGCCAGTCAGAAGATTCTGCGTCAGCAAACTATCTACAGGGAATCGAGAAGCTAATTGGCCTTGATGTCGTACTTGTACTCGTTGTGCTCGTCAAAACTCTGTTGTCCGCTGCAGACATTGCATAAATACTTCGTTATCTTCCCCTGCAGCACGAGTCTGTAGAGCTTTCCGTCTCCTATGCTATCCAAGAACAATGCACGCCTGGATGTCCCTCTTTGGGCAGCAATCGACGCGGAGCGCAAGAGAGATCTGACGTTCCAAACTCGGCCGAATACACTCCGAGTTCCGACTTGATGAAGGCGTTGGCAAACAATTACAACTACAAAACGGGTTATAAGACCTTGCGGCGCTACATATCGATCTTTTTCTCCTTTCCCCGCCCTTCCCTCCCGTCTACTTTGCCTCCCATCGCTTTCCCGACATCGACTTCCTTGGTCCTGAATTTTCTGGCCTTTCCTGCGCATGCCTAAGCGCCCTGACGCCGATGCCTCTGTTGACGACGTCGTCTATCTGAACGCCGTCCTATTGCTGTCCTTCAAAGTCATGGCCCACCGTCAACATCGAGCGAGGCCTTCACGACGCATCTGATCAACGAGGTACGTCGTACAATTTTATCGAGATGCTTGCGGCTTATCTGGCCTTCAGGATTCTGACCGAAGATCCGACCGGCCAAGGTCGCCGTCTCATGAGATTGTACCCCTCCCCGCCCCAGATCCCAGTCCGTCCACACTCATCCTTGGTCATGGGTGCCACCGCGCTTCCTCCTTCCAGCACATCATCCTACCTTCCAATCCTCGCCGCCACATCTCTTGGACAGTCATATGCCCATGCCCTGCTAGTCTAGCTCACTGTTGTCAGGACCTCGTCACCATGGTCTACAGCCGGAGATTTGGACGATGCTACGCAGGACGAGAGGAACGTCGACAGCGGGACCTCAGGGCTTGCACGTCATCGAGTAGCGAGATCACGTGACCGCCGACTTTCTGGTCGAGAGCGTTCACGACATGCAGCAGACGGTCGATTGGGAGTGGTCTGCAGCTATCAAGGTAGGTGAGTAGATACACTTACTCCTTGCAATAAAAACACCTTTGCCCATCTCTCGTTGCTTGATGCCTGGTCGTTGTTCACCTTTGTCGGACGTTCCTTCGTCGGCCCCGTCATGAGATGCCCTCGCGCGGTGACTGACCCACTGACTGAATGTGTACATATTTGCTGGAAGTGCTGCTCGTGTCGCCGTTCACTGGGTGGGCTTTGAAGATGCTGATGCTAGATGATGTTCGGCGTGCAGGTCTGCAGGGTGTACACGGTTCATCGGTGTCGTGCAAGGGGAAGCTTCGTTCGTGGATACCTTCCTGGGTTCTGGCTCAAGTTCCGGTAGATATGGCTGGATCATTTGTAGATACTGATGTGAGTGTTCATCATAAGAGAAGAAGGCTGTGCTCACGCGCATGTCGTAGGTCGGTCGTACGTAGGGAACGTGAATATACGCTGGTTCTATGGTCGAGCTATTCGTCGTATTGATGGTTGTGGCAACTATGAGTAGGTCAAGTAAGCTGAAGGGCTAAATGTTTAGGAACGACGGCACATACGGCTGCAGGAGAGGGTCTGATGGGGCCTGCGACTTTTGTTTCTGGGGTACGTCGAGAGGCAAGCGGCGATGGCATGCCTGCGTCCGCGCCGACGGGGCTTCGCCATGGTGCTACAGAGTGCCTGTGTTGTGGTGCGTCCGTGTACGACGTCAAGGAGCGGCTCGTTGCGTATAGACGCTGTACGCAACGCGGCCATAAAGTCCCATCCTGACCTTCGAACGTCTACAAACTCCTACAGGTCCGCCCAGCATCGGCATGTATACGCGGTATGACCATTTCGGGGCTCCGAGTCGTGCACGTACCGGAGCCAGGGCTTGAAAGCGTTGGGAGGGCGCGCAGCCCTGTTCCGTACACGAGGAGGTTAGTACTTCGCCGACTCTAAAGGCAATGCGTGCTGACCTGTATCTTGGTGACTAGGTTCTGCCAGAGACATGGAGAAGCAAGAGAGGGCGGCGCCTGGGCGACGCTGAGCGAGGGAAAGATGCGCGCGATGAAGGGAGCACGCGGCGCGTCTCTCCTTCGTGTCCGTGGGTAGTGCCGTAGGTCCAATCCGACTATTCTGAAGCGACGCTCACATTGGGAAGAGAGGGTGTAGCTACGAGAAAAGGTCAGCTACCCGACATCGTTATGGAAGCTTGCTCACCTATAGGCAGACAAGCCTCATGTAGGATGTCTTCGGCGAAGAATGAGGACCTCAAGACGACGAAGGACAAAGATGAAGAGTACTGGATGAAGAGAAGTACGGAACAGTCTTCCAGTCTCTGGGTGACGGGAGGCGTACAGCGTACCTACGCAAGCAAAGCCTACGCGTCCTGGGAGCGTATTCGTGGGTGGTACCGCAGACGGGCAATAACATCTCAAGATGTCCGACACAGCTGGTAAGCTAGGGTGCCGCTGTAAGAGAAGGGGAGGTTCTCTAAGGTAAGGTCAGCGTCCTTTCAGTGTCGTGAGCGTATGCTCACCTGTATTCTTCTAGGGGCGGGACCACAATGAAGACTGTAGACTCCAGGAGACACAGCTCGCCTTACGGGCGCCCGAAGGTCAGCGCGCGAAGGCGGGGAACGTGCCCCACCTCGACCTCGGAAGATGATCATCGCATTCAAGGACGCCAAACGACAGCGTCGAGCCTGTGCGTCAGCGATCCGATAGGACGTCTAGGTGTCAATTATGGCTGCAGTCGCAGGCGTCCGCGAAGCAGCGCAGGCCCAGCGAACACCGACAACCCACCAGATTACGCGACGTCCAACCCAACCAAAGCACAGGTCCTCTATATTCTGCGTGCCCCATTACCTACAGATCATGCGGCAGCTCGCAAGGAGGGTCAAGCACGAGCACAAAGACCGCGTCGGACATCGGCACCAACGCGCCTCATGGAAATACCAAACTTTGGCCATCGCATGTTTTCGCCAGGTAAAGGCTCATTCCAAGTAGACCGTTCGATGCTCATATTACCCAGAAGTCTGCATGCGAAATTTCGAGGACGAGCGGAGTCGACAGCGCGTTGGCGCTCAAGATTTCAAACTCAGCGGCGCGATTTGCGTTGCTCATGTTTGTCACTGGCGTTACTGCCACCGTCCATTCTGGAATTCGGCTTCCTCGCTCTTTCTCTTCCTTCGCTCCCTTCCTCCCGTCGGATACGCGGGCTTCGGCTGATTTTCTTCAATCCGAAGAGCGCGAACAAGAACAGCGTATGGCAGAGAATCTCCTGGAGACGGAATCGTCTCCTTGGGCAAGGTGCGTGGGCCAGACACTTATTCTTCACGTCTTTTGACGCGGGTTTTGCAGTGCCGACGGATATAACAGCTACGCAGGGGATGCCTGGGACGCCCCGAACACAGGAAGAGACGGAGAAGATGCTTTCAATACCAAGAACGACTCGAGGGATTCCCGCGACGACTTCGTTCTCGAGACGCCTATCTCCTACGACGAGAGCTTGTACCTAATGCAGTCCCCTCAAGACGAAGATGAAGTGGAGCTGCAGACGGCCACTGACAATTTATACGCTTCACTCTATCTACAGCCGAAGCAAGGAGGCGGCTCAACGATCGAGTCGAAACAAGAAGTACTCAACGACGATGAGGACGCGGATGCGTCTGGTGAAGACGACGACGGAGAGAACATCACTTTCATTCCCAATTCCCCCATCACCACTACCACCGCCAATGACGCGAAGCTCGATGAGCACCCCGCACGCGACGAAAATGTGCGTCTCGAGAATGCGCGGCAGTTGTCACCACCCCCGTCACACGCGATCGAGGCTGTGGATGCCGCCGCTTCTGCGCGTCGACTGGCGCCTCTGGCCATTCCGCGCCGCTTGATCAGCCCCGACATTCGTGACTCGCCCACGTTCGACAAAGCTTACAACTCCCCTGGCACGAAAGTTGTGCAGCTGCAGGGATGCGTCGCTGGCGAGCAGGGTGCCCGCGCGGTAGACGCGATACACGATCCGGATAGTCTGGAGACATGTGATCGCGTCGATATCGATGCCGATAACGCCGAATTGGAGATCGGCGTAATCGGCGCCGCTATCGGAACGACCCTAGGCGAGGCGGCACACGACTTCTTCGACAAACTCGCCCGGGAAATTGCGGCCGCAGAGCTTCAGAGCTCCCGAAGGTAAGTGATACTTCGATGTCGTCTGCAGCGTACGGTCTCTGACGCGTTTGCAGTGAACAAGATGGGGTCCCACATCCCGCAATCGCGGCTGAGTGAGTGCAACAATTACTCTCGCTTCGCGTCTTTGCTAATTGGAAAATTGCAGGACTCAACAAGTCCGCAACGACATACAGGATCCCCCTCCGCGCGAGCCCTACGGACGCGCTCGCACTGAGAATTATGACGTGACGTCTTTGCCTGGCGCGACCCAGGTTGCGACACAGGAAGGGCAGGTGCCATCCGCCTTCGACGTGGACAGCCACGGCCCCGTGACCTCTGATCTGCACAACGCGCAACCCGAACCGAGCCAATCGACCTCCTCGAGCTATGCGGACAACAGCGGGTCTCAGCAGCGTCGCGCAGCTCGTAGTGCCGTATATGCGACGCCTGCGCCACCTTATGTGGATGCGCGATATGCCCTATCTCGCGCGCCGAAGCGGGCAGCAAGCAACGAACAGCTACGGCCAACGCTCAAGTACTTGCGAGCTGCGGAGGTTCCCGGCCAATCGCAACCGCAGAGGCAGGCTCGTCCCATGGCGAGGATGACTGCACCGCGCCTTCAAGCTCAACATGACATGCCAGGACCCTCAACTGGTCTGCGCAATCTCCCAGGGACGACGAGTCAGTCGACTCCTTCTGACTGGCGCGTAGACTACGGCCAAGGGAACGTCATCCCTCAGGGGATGATGATGCCGCCGGACCCTCGCTCAGTTGACGACGGGTGGCAGTACTCCGACTTCGACTACGCTCAGGTCGGCGTCGCGGGCCTACTTCCGCAGCCCGCGGGTCCGTCGAACGGGCTACCGTACGGAAGGCAGGGACTCTCTGACGACCAGCATGATTATTGGCGCGAGATGCCAGCTCCCTCACACCAACAGCCCGGGCCGCCTTCTCAGGCAACGATTCAAGTCCTGCCGTCTCATGAACCTCAGGCCTATTCCTATGGCCATCACGTCGCTCCTCCATCCTCCAGCCAGGGTCTCAACGCCCAAGACGTCGATGCCGGCTCGATCTCAACTATGAGTGAGCGCCGACGCGGGAAAAAGCGTGCTCTTCCCTCGCCGCAAACTGGCGACGTCGCCGGCCCTGTTGGCGTATCAGCTGTGGTCTCTTCTACCCCTGCTCCCGCCGCTTCTGCTCAAGATTCGAATATGCCCAAGGAGCATATCCTTTCACATGATGACTCTTACAACGTGAATGCCGAATGTGACGCGTCCGTGGCGTCCCTGCTTGCGGCCTACCCTCACCCCGCGCCTCACGTTCCCCAACCGGGCGATCCCCTCCATGCCGGCGACATCCGTTATTGCCAGTGTGTCAAAAAAGACGGTACTCTGTGCGCATTTGACTATGGCAAGAAGCTGGAGAAAGGTGATGAGAAGTTGAGGAAGACGTTCGACCAACACATCATCGAACATCATCTCGACCCGTACTGCGAAAGAAGGTGGGGGCTTACCAGGACACATTGCGCGAACCAACGTGTTCCTTGCATGATATGGAACTGCACGCAAATTGCTATAACAATGGGCGGTATGCTGATTCATGCACGCCGCCACTACGGCATGCAGGACAGGAAGAAAAAGAAAGGCAAAGGGGAATGATGGGAGATCATCTTTCGTGCTGCTCATATTGGTTTACGGTGAGGAATAGTGGTGCTCTTATCTGATAAGTTTTGCTGTGTACTGGACAATGTCTCTCGACAGAATGATGTATGTGTCGCTGTACCCCCCGACTTCATGTACGTGTACGCATCAGTGTACTACCTACATCTTCTGTATGCTCACGCACTGCGGAATACCCATATGCCGGCGGGTCAAGCTGAATATCACTTCTCATTTCTCCAAACACGGACACATATATATCTAACATATGTATAAACTCTCTCGCCCAAGAGGCCGCCGAAATTCAACTTGGTGGCACGTGAATGTCATGTGATTCTGATCTAAGGCTCTGTGTCGAATCTTGACATGGCATTGAGTGGCGAGTTTGTTCTCTGACCATCACCAGAAATTAGAAGTTAGAGTAGATCATGTGTCACCACGACCAGAAAGAGCTGCTATGCCTAACTCAAGGAATGTCATTCATCGTGGTCTGGATGTGACGTCACGACGGACATGACCGGATTCAGCCGGGATTGATCCAGCCCGGACAATGGCCATCTTCCACGCATGGTACCGTCGAGCCTACTCGCTCCGACACGGTCCCTCAAGTATTTCCCAGCCCCAATCTCGTCCGTTGGCATAGGCTATAGCCAGAACTCCACGTCCGAATCTGTGGCCCTTTCGCGAAATCACATCAGCCTCGATCCTCGACCGCGTGGCATGGCAGCTGCCAGTGAGCAGCAGCTGATCACCATCTGGCGCTTATAAGAGCCCACTGAGGCAGAGCTCGATACCACCTGCTTTCCGCTTCTTGCTCTAGGCACTCATCCGCCATGCATCCGCTACTTGGACATAATCTCTTCGGTCACCTTGCCTCGCTCGTACCCATGGCAGCAGCAGCCGCCGAGTTAGGCGGTGTGTCGCTAATGTTCAACAATGATGGAAACTGGACCGTAGGGTTCTCTCGCCTTATTTGAAGTGTATGCTGACTCTTTATTCCAAAAAGGACTTCGCTGCAAAGCCCAGTGCACTGTTGTTCCATGAGGCCACGACGCGAGCACATGCACAAGAGATTTGTGCTGAACATGGAGAGTCCCTTCTCACTGCTGACCAGTACGTAATCCAGCTTCGTGATCCTAGATCCGCTTGCATGCTGACTTCATGCTCCCAGTTTCGAGCATTACATCGCCTACTATCAATCTCTAGGTCAACTCGCGGACGAACAGGAACTTTGGCTCGACGGAGAGGAAAATCTGTTCACCGACGATCAAGATATTGCTGCAAGCCACCGGCGACCGTTTCTCTGCACCAACTCCGCGCCGCATACCGTTGATGTCGATACAGATTTCTCTTCGCATCCGCGGATGACGGTGTACTCGAAAGGTCTCAACATCACGGGGACGCGCGACCACCTTGCGTTCCGGTTCATGGGCATTCCTTATGCTAAGCCTCCGACTGGTTCGCTGCGCTTTCGGTATCCCCAGCCTTTCGAAGGCACGGATGTCGACGCGACAGGATGTACGTCATCTCAACCACCTTGATCCTCAAGCGATGCATTGACCCAATGCAGTCAAGCCCGCATGCCTTCAGTACGGCTACTTCGGCAGCAACGATCAAGGGCTCATGCCTTGGGGCAATAGCGAAGACTGGTGTGTGACGCTCATCTTTCTTTCGTTCGTCCGTGATTCTAAGTGAACACTCGAAGCCTGTACCTGAACGTCTTTACGCCCCATTTGCCGCTGAATTCGACGCGTCCAGGCGGGGGGAAGGCGGTGGTTTTCTGGATCCACGGCGGAGGCAACACCGGGGGGACTGGTGCGGACGCTACATTCGATGGTGGCAGCCTTGCATCTCGCGCCGATGTCGTTGTCGTCACCATCAACTATCGGCTGAACATATTTGGTGTGTATCTCTTTTTCTACTTTATCTTGCTGTCTCGGCGTGCTGACTTAACATCCGCAGGCTTCCTCGGTCTTGCCGACGGGGTCGTGACTGGCAACTATGCCCTTGCTGACAAGATCGCTGCGCTTCAGTGGGTGCAAACGCATATCACTGCTTTCGGCGGCGATCCTTCCCGCGTCATGATTCTCGGGCAGTCCGCCGGCGGCTTCTCGGTCGTCGACCTTGTGAGCTCTCCTATGGCTGCGGGTCTCTTCTCTCGTGCAGTCTCCATGTCGGGCGGCTCAAGCTCGATCCAAACGCCCCAAGAAGGAGAGGCGGCTGTGGGTAAGCGACCTCTATATGCATCTTATTCTGCGCTGATGGCTGTCGTTCAGGGCCTCATATCGCACGATACTGTCCGGGCGTGAATGGCACGGAACGGCTTTCGTGCCTGCAGGAGCTACCAGCAGAGACGGTTCTGAATATGACTACATCACTCGGATCGTGGACGACAACTGACGATGGCGTTTACCGTACGGGGACGTCTATCGAGCGTGCCGCCATGGGCCCTTCAGGCGTAAATAGCGTGCCCTACATGGCGGGCTTCCTTCCGGACGAGGGACAGTCGTGAGTTTAGCTGCGGAAGGAGGATATCGGCTCGCGCTTATGATCTTCTCATAGCCTTCTGGGAGAAGCGATCGCACCCAATGCGACCGACTTCAACGCGTCCCTCGTCCGCGTGGTCGGCGCAGACCTCGCGAAGACTGTCATTGAGTCCGGCCTTTGGCAGATTAGCGATAAGTTCACGCCCTGTAAGTCGGTCCTCAAACCCGAAATATCGACATGTATGGCTAACCCCTTCACCTTCCTTTCAGACAATGCGACCATCAACGTCTACACAAACAATCGCCTCACATGTCATGCGGAAGAGTTCATAGCCGCCGCCGCAACTTCCGGCGCGTTCCCTTCACTGTGAGCAGATCGCTTACACTTCAAACATTCTAGAAAATTGCGCTAAACCACCGCCACCAGACATGTGTACAACATGCACTGGGCGTACGCGCTTTCGTACTACGACCCCTATAATTTGTGCACGTTCCCTGTCGGGGAGCCAGACACTCCGTATTACATGTGCCACAGCGGAGACTTGTACGAGGTAAGTTTACACGCTACGTCGAGTGCCTGCCATTCTTCACTGACACCAACTCAAGGTTTTCGGCACGTACTACTTCTTCGATCAGCCCGTCCGTACCCCGGAGGACATCTATCACACCCTCTTGGTGCAGGACATGCTAGGCGCGTTCGCACGCACGGGAGACCCCAACCCAGACCCTGCGTATCTTTCTGTGCGCGGGTACGAGAGCACCTTGAAGGCGATGGAGAGATGGCGTTGGCCAGAGTATACTCAGGACGAGCAGAGGGTGGCGGCGTTGCGATACTCGAAGCTTGGGGAAGAGGATGGCCTTCCGGATCGCGCAAGATGCAGTGTCTTGCTTGGGAGTGAGGGGAAGTTGAGTGCTTAGTGGGCAGGGATATCACCGCATGTTGTCAACATGTTGTACATGGTTACGTGTAGGTCACAAATTCAGTCGTACACGCGAGAAGACGTAGTGTACCAACTACTAATGCAAGGCTCCTTGCAAGACTCGATTGATTCGTCAGACACGCGGCAGTTGCCAGCATGCCACGTTGCACGGGGTGGATGACCGTTGATCCGATATCTGTCCTTTGCAGTCACCATCGTCCTCTCCGGATTTCTGGTCTATTCATGCCCTCCAGCAGCGGAACTCCTTGGCTGCCTCAGGAGATCAGAGACGATCTAGTCAGGCAGCTCGATCTCGCCTCTGATCGGAGTTCCCTCAACGCATGCGCCCTCGCCCATCGCTCATTTCTTCCGTCCTGTCAAGCTGGCCTCTTCCGCGAGCAGAAATTCACTTCGGCAAACGCCCATGATAGCTCGTCTCGTACAGTCAGAGCGATGAAGCTTCTAGACAAGTCGCCTCACCTCGTACAATACATACAATTCATTCATCTCGTCGAGGAACCGTGGCGCCTGTGGATCGCGAAATGCCAGGCTCTGCCGCGGCTTCTGCGCCGCCTGACGCAGCTCAACAGCATGAACGTCTCCTGGAAAGAGTCATACGAGCGCTGCTCTGATCTTCTCAGCGCGTTAGATCATGTCTTCCGCCTGCCGACCTTTCATCACTTCCGCGCGTCGCAGTGCTGGAATTTCCCGCCCCGCCTGCTGTCGCACATGCCTTACCTGCGTACGGTGAAGCTGGACCATCTGAGGTGCTCTCCCCGTATCGCTGTCAGTCATGCCCGCGTACGCTGCGCGCAGCTGACTTCGATGGAATTGCGGCTGAGCATCACGGCGTTCGCGGCTATGGCGGTTGAGCTGCGCGACCCCGACTGCTCGCTGGACCTCTCGAACCTACGCCACGTCACTACTGGGCTTATCAAGAACCATGGGATGTTTCTTGACTTCCTCAACATGACTCCGCTTCTGTTCAGTATACAGTCTCTCGATCTCACGTTGTACGAGGACGGTAAGGGTCTAGATTGTACATTTTTGACCAGTACTCATTCATATCGAAGCTGTCGCCAACGATCCAACACCCGAGTCGTCTCCTCTAGTCCTCGGAGATGCACTCCCACGCCTTCGTCATCTCAGCCTTCAGGCTCTTCCCCTCAGAAATCTCCAAAACGACATACCTACGGCCGACTGCTTCGTGTGGCTTTCCTACCAATTGTCATCCCTGACAGGCTTAGAGTCGCTCGACCTTCATTTCCACGTTGCCCTGCGCACCGCCGGTGACGGCGATATCTGGAAGCCCAGCTGGCATGCGTTGGACAACCTTCTCTACCAGATGACTGGGCTGTCTCGCGTACGCGTCCATATTGCGCATGTATTGGATTATCTGCCGGACTACAAGGCAGAAGAAAACGCCATCGCCCAACGCGTGAAGGCGTGTTTGCCGCTGCTGGACGCCCGCGGAATTCTTTCAGTGCTGTCCGGTGAGCACGTCGCTGGCCGCCATTTATGCGATGGAATCGCTGATATCTTTCGACAGAGGCGCGGCTCTCCTCTATGGCCTTCATTGCGCATGGCTTCTACTAGTGCTTAGGGTCACCTGGCTCACTGTTCGAGGCTTTCGCTTCTCAGATAGGTTGAGTCCAAAAATTGCGATGTTACACCCATGGTTGATTCTTGTAACAGTATACGACGCCATACAGACCCATCGATATCCCCAATAAATACCATAATAAATATCAACGAGCGGCGTTTGTGTTTGCAACCTTTTGGGTTGCTTCGGAGACGGATTCTGAGGCGGTCGATGTGAGCAGCCCGTCATGTCGTCCCTTGAACGCCACTCACCATCGTCTAGTAGGCAGGCGCTGGGTTGGGGCCGAACTTCCACTTGACGCTGAAGGTGCCCTTCTGTAGACAGTCCGCCTGCCCGGTGACGGCTGTGCACAGCGCGGGAGTGGCGTCGATGCCGTAGTCGCCCTGGCATCCTGGACAGGAGTCACGGATGTAGGCGACGACACCCTGGGCGTTGGGGTCCTCGAGCGCTGCGGGGTGGGAGTCAGAAGGGTGGGTGTACGATTCGGCGACGCGGGAGCCAAGAAATTCGGGAGATTGCGAAACTTACAGGTAATACGGACCTGCGTCCCGCAGAGCGGGTTCAAGTTCGGGTTGCCCGGGTGGAGACTATTGCACGATGCGAGTGAGGAGGATGATTAAAGGATCGGGCAGATAACGACGCACGTGTTGTAGCTATCGAAGAGCGACTGCTTCATGGCGATCGCGAAATCCGTGTTCTGAATGATCGTTCCGCACGCGCCGTAGCCGCCGTTCGGAGTGTAATAGGTCACTGGCAGGCTCACATCAGTCACTGCATGCTTGTTGAACGACTTTGGACTCACGCGTCGACTGGTAGGGACCGCCGGTAATGACATCGCGCTCGACGAGCGCAGTCCCGTTAGTCTCATGGATGGGCATGGCGTTGGAGACACCAGCGAGCGCGAGTGCGACAGCGGAGAGAAGAGTGAACTGCATGTCTGCGACGAGGGTGAAGTGAAGGGAAAGTGGGGGCTGCTTGGAGAAGCTAGCTGGGAGTAGTAAGTATAGGAGGGTGATGTTGTGCAGCAGCGCACACTGAAGCTTTTATATCTCTCTTCACGGAGTCGCGGCCGGATTCTTACGCGCGCTCACTTCAGTCAGAAACATTGGTAGAGAGCAGCCCGCAGGGCAAGTTGTCTCCAGTCTTCCTCAATACATCGCTTGCACGAGCCTCGTACAGGTACCGGCGCACCCGCACACTTGAATTCCTCTGCCACAGTACGGACGGCGCGGGGTGCATTGTGCGGGCACGCGTCCGTTCGTCTTTTCTTCCGCATACGGCAAGATTTCTCGTGTCGGTGCCTGTGTGGCTTCTGCCGCGCGTGGCCGGTATGAATGTGCACAGCCCCGACGACCTCTCGATTGGCGCTCGCCGCGCTGCCTCGTGGCGGTCTACCGAGGCCGGATGCGGCCGTAGCTGGCGCTGTCCGTTAGCCCATAGGCGTCGGACATCCGGGGTGCGACGGGCAGCGATCCAAGTCGACCTATGTATTGACAACAATGGAGAAATAGATGTTAGCCTCTGATGCATTGTTTTTGCCTTGACTGAGAATGCGATGAGAACAAGCGCCCAAGATCCAAAATTCCGGGTTCAAACTGTGAAGTCCAAGAAGACCGTACTCGAACTCAAGAAAAATGAGTACAGCACCGTGAGACCATGCTCTGAAACACCTATTACACCGCATCCGCCGCTTGTACGAGGCTCATATTCGTCACCCTTCGCCACGGCACATCCTTCACGATCATTTGGTGAGATACGATGACCATTGGCCAGCTGGTGCACGGTCAGTTCCGCATTCAAGCCCGAAAATAGAGAACCCACTCGTGCTCTTCTTCCTCTGCATCGTCCACATTGCGCAGCAACATCGTCTGGTCGACGGACAAGCATTCGTCAGGCTCTGATCCACCACTGACGAGCACGACCTCCCCATAGAATGACAGCAGTACGTCGCCTGTGCCATCTACGTTTGCCAGGAAGACGTGATCATAGTCGATGTCGAATGTCTTGCCGTGCGGGAAGAACGTATGTGGGCCCAGTCGTGCGAACGCCTGCATGATATTCGCGCGGCCGGTGGCGCGAGGGATGTCGGCAGCTCGCAATACTGTGTCGGAAGATTTGTAGATCAGTTCGACATCGTGCGCGTGAAAACAATGACATACTGTGCGATGAATCCGGGGCGGGAGTTGCCGGTGAAGGGCAGTACCGAGAAACGCGTGGGATGCTTGACGCGTTCCGTATGTGCGTGCGAATAGAAAATTGGGCGTATGGCGCGTAGGCGTCCGACAGGGACTCCCGATCGCGCTCGAAAGTCTGGATATATCTGGGCAATAGTTAGTCAATCGCGCAAGGACCGCCACAGGTCGAGGAGAAACTCACCGAGTCAAAAACTCCTCCATGAGCTGCTGCATCTCCTGCCGGCGCCGAGCGCGCAGTTTGAACAGTGGGTCGGTGGTCTGACACATATCGAGCGCGCTTCGAGGTGGATCTTGTACAGCCATGGAAGGGCTAGCGAGCGCGTCGTCGTCCCCGAAGCCGCCATGTGCAGGCGATGGCGGTGGCTCACGAAGGCCTTCGACATCGCGTTCTTCCTCGAGGTCGGTCTCCGCGTCTTCGTCTATGTCGTCCTCGTCTTCCGACTCGTCTTCGTAATCGTCATCCGCGTACAGACCATCCTCATCGTCATCCTGACGGTGTGCCAGCTCTTGCTCTTCCTCCTCATCCTCGTCCTCCGCTTCTTCCTGTTGCTCTTCGTCTGACGAAAGCGCGTCCACGTCGATCACCTCAATTGGAGGTTTTCGCGGAGGATCTGGTTTCTTGGGCGGCGGAGCAATTTCCTGGATCTCGTCGTCGTCCTCGTCTTCGTCGCCGTCCGTGTCTTCCTCCTCGTCAATGCCATCGCGCGGGTCCAGGTGTACCGGGACTAGTGTGTCCGACCACACTGGTACATTGCTCGTCCTACAAGAAATATCAGACACGTGGATCAAGGCGGCATGCCGTAAGATTGGCCTACCAGTCAATAGCCAGCCCGTCATCCCTGTAGGAGCAGTTAGTGACGATGCAACATGAATGAAGTCCCACTTCGAGGTCAGGACTCTGAGTTGACCGCCGGCCCTCGACCCGAACTTGACATCTGAGCCGCCCCCAAAATCTAACCTCACTCACCGAATCACCATATTCCCGTTCTTTAACCCAGGGCTCCGCGCGAGCACGTCCATCCACTGCTCGCGCGCCCAGTATGAGCGGTTGCGCTTGTAGTCCGGATGCGCTTGCGTGCAGTTGTACGGGAGCGGGTGGAAGCGCTTCGTGCCTGAGTTGACTGGGAATGGCTGGGGCTTGGTGAAGGGAGAAGGGCTTCGGTACTCTTGCTTGAGGGGCGGACCGCGTTGATTGAGCGTGGGGTCGCGCTGTTCTTGCTTGAGAGACGATCCGAGCTGTTGGAGCGGCACGTTCTGTTGGCCCCGCTCGGGCGGCGAGTCGCGCTCATTGCTGGAGGAGAGATTGCGCGTAGGCGGCAAGCTGCCCCGCTTGAGCGGTGGGTCGCGCTCTTCCTCCTTGATAGCCATGATGACGTTAGGCGGCAACGGAGGCGCAACGGAAAATTGAGGCGCGCGCTGATGTGCCGCATGACTGTTCGACGTGGGATCCTTTGACTTCAAAGCGGAGTGATGCGGCGCCAGAGACGGGGCCGCTCGCTCGGCGGTCCTTTTTCGCTTTGGCGGAGGTTCCAAGATTTGGATCTCGTCGTCGGACTCGTCGGACGGTGAGGTAGGCCGTGGCTGCTTAGAACTCGATGAGCCGGTAGGATGACTGGTTGTCGAGGAGCCATTTGAGGTCCTGACAGTGGTCGCTGAGGGAGCTGGCTTCCGGACGTTCGACGAGCCAGCTAAGTACTCATTTCTCGACGACGACGAGGACGACGAGGTACTTGAGTTCATACTGCTCAGCGCTCCATTGCCCGAGGGTCTTTCTGGATTCCTCTGGTCTAGGGGCCTTTTACGACTCATAGGCGCTCCACGGTCACGACCGGAGGCGATTGACGTGTCTGCGTGACTCCCATCCGATGTCGGCGTACGGGTTGGCCCTTGATATGTGGGCGCGTAGCGCGAAGACGCGCCCAATTGACCTTGGCGAAGAACGCTGTGCACATTTCCTTGACCTCGCTGCGTACCTCCCTCGCCTCTTTGGGGACCAGTACGCGGCGCGGGACGGGGTGGCAACACGCGGCCAACCGCTCCCTGCTGATACACCGGTGGCGGCAGCCTGTTCCCATCCTTCCTGAGCGCCTCGTTTGGCTGTGCATCTTCGTTGTGTCCGACAGCCTCCGGACGTTTTCCCTGCGCTTTATTGCTCCACTTCGCGGGATTGGCGCCAAGCATCCTGAGACCTCTGTGATGGGTAGTGTAGCTGATGTGAAACGAGCTTACGAGAATGTCAGAGCCTGACACGCGGCGGTTGTAGGGGCGTCCGGTGGCACTGGGATTGCGTTGTGACCCAGAGGCGAAAGTTGCGATCAGAATATGAGTGAGGTCCAAGCGTGGGAATTAGAGTGGTCAACAACGTTTTGTGGCGTCGTTCGCTCTGCTCCTGGCATCCGTACTCATCTCCCAAATCTCCTATATCGTTGAACTTTCGCCGCTCACGGGACGCCTCCCCTCTTTGAAGCTAGACTTTTCTGCTTGGAAACATGGTCTCAACCAGCCTCGTGTCACTTGTATGCCATGGAACCGACATGGATCGTTGATCAGTGCAGCGCCTTCAAGTTCACAGCGCCCAGAGAAGACGCTCGGATAATATCTGCGCATAGAGACAATGTTTCGAGGCGTCAAGTAGATTCTACGAGGGAAGACTTGAGCGCTCTACATTGCGTGTTACTCACTCACAGTGACGCCTTTATCAGACGAGGGTCTCTCCCAGATGGTCGACAAGACCACGACCGAGATACACGTCGTCGTCGACTCGTCGATGGACCAGCGAGCGATGTTGTTCTCAAATTCTCGACATCTTTTAATCTTCTACACGCGCCACAGCCTCCGCCTGCATCTCTATTTTCGCTGTGTCTCGACCCCTGTCTCCCCTTCGCCTGCCCCTCACCTCCCCATCACCTCCATATATCCGGCCTCCGATTCCCGGCCTCCCTTTTTCTGCCTTCTGGTCTTCCCTTACCTTCCTCCTCCTCTCCCCTTTTATCCCGTCATGTCATATACCACTAATATATCAAGTACCGTCGGCGCTCCATCAGCTCCTTCGTGCATCGTCCTGTGCGAACTCTTTTGCGAAAGCATGAGGGGTTTCCTCGACTCGAGCGCGAGAGCATCGTCAGCTACATTATCTTTTACGCGAACGCAAGCGGATTTCTCCACGCGGACGCAGGCCGTTTCTTCCGCGGCAAGCGCTTACCCTAGGACGACAGGCCGGGCGTCTCGGGCGCCTCATTGCGCAGGGGGCGGACGAAGCGCTACATACATCGCCCCTCATATTTCAAAGCGCACGTCCACTAAGGCACGGAAACGCGATGTTCGGTCGCTGAAAGTCGAGGTTCGCTTGCCCGGAAGGTACTCCATCTAACTGTGATAATTTGGGTCGCTGTACGGATAGAACTTTCTTTTGTCTTCATACACCTCTCGCCCGGTGAATGTCAGGTGAACATGGTGGCTGCGGCCATGCAGTGTTGTTGTCCAAGTTCTCATGATGCCATGCACGCCGCTCGTACATACGAGGTCGAAAAGGAAATGACAATAACTTAAACCCGGTATGTATACGCCCAGGAAGAATATCAAGCAGTACATGAGAATAAATGTGATTCAAACTGGCGCATCGACATGGCGTATCCACCGCCTTTCTGTGTGCAGCCGCACCGATTTATGCCGTCTACTCAACAGCCCTTCTCCTCCCCTCAACGGGCGCGCGACACGGCGCCCCCCGGACGTGCTTTGCCAGATCAGGCTTCCGCGCAAGACCCGATGGTGCGTTAACCTCAGCAACGACGATACATGAACCGCGAGGTCCGCCGGCATGGCATCCTCGATGGGGAGGTGCTCGTCGTTCATATGCAACGGCTCTTCGTTCCCCTTCGCTCCCCAGACACCAGAGAGCGGAAGAAGACAGGCCTAATCGACATGGTCCACCTTCTGCCGCTTGGGCGAGTGCGTTGTTTGCTCCCCAACAGCTTTACGCTTCGGCGACGGCGAGCTCCGAGCAATTACAGGGCACGTCTCCTTCGTCGCCTGGTAAAGGCGGCGCGGTTCGACAAGAGTGACCTCCGAGTCATCGCTGGCGTGCGACGACGATGAAGACACTTTCTCGCGCGGCGTGGGCGGTGGCGGCATGGCGGTCCTGTCGTCCTGCGGAAGATCGGCCGCAGATCGCTCGGGCGCGTCTTGTTCCTCGCTGTCGTCGTCCTTGCCAGAGGGGCCAGTCGCGGCACATTGGCTAGCGGGCGGGGCTGCGTGGTCGTCGGATGATTGTCTTTGTCGGATATGGCGGTCGAAGATATCAAGGAAGACGCGATCAGTTGCCCATTTAGTGCGGGCAATGGCTGTTCGCAAGTCAAACACTAGCTCCTTGAGGTCATCGAAGTACGGGTGGAAGCTCTCGTCCAGAAAGCCGCGGAATTGATCGTCGTCGTATCCAAACATGACCCGCGCCTTGTGGCCAGCATTTCCATCGAGCCAGCGTCCTATCTTCAATGAGCGCACGTCGACGTCGTTTCGTGGGGTGCTGGACGGCCCGGCGTAGCTCGAGCAGATGATCATGAGGACGTAGAGAAAGGACTCCATGTCGTGCCACGGCGAATGTGCAACGGTGTCCGGAGACAAAAGGATGGCGCAGGCGGTGAAGGGTAGTGTTCCCTAGGCGCGCGAGCAATCGTCAGTCAGAGTCAAATAGTCTGCACCATTGAGAACTCACTGCCGTACGGCCTATGGGGCCCCGCTTATATTCCCCATCTGGCTTGGCAACGATGGCGGAGTCCAAATCGATCAACAGCCCCCGACGGCGCGACGATCCCGGCACTTCACATAGTACAATGTTGTTATCGCTGATATCACAATGGAGGACGTCTTTCGTGTCGTAAAGCTGCTCGTGCGCTACGAGTCGAGTCAGCGCCATCATCGTAATCTGTAAGCCAGCAAACGCACCTTCGACAGCGTCCCGGAGAGCGAGTATAAGCTCGTCCTTAGTAGCGAACTCCTCGAGCGGCTTCCCATACTGGTCGAACACGAGACGGCGAAGCTCCAGATGAGGAACACCGCTGAGGACATCCGCACGGTCAGGGCCTTGCACTAGGTCGCGCAGCCAAACCGTCGTCCGATGCTCGTCGTGGGGCCACGGAACAGGCTCATCGCAAACGAGGTTCGCTATACCGTCGATCGAGGATGCCATTCGGAGGAAGTCGCCCTCGGTAGGGTGTTGCCGTTTATCTGCCCAGATGTTCTTGATAACGTAGTCTTTATCGCTGTCCGAGCGGCGACAGCGCCAGCATACTGTGCCCCGTCCGCATATCTCCTTGCCGATGGACAAAGTCTCGACGATCCTGTACTCCAGACCACCGACGGTCACAAAGAACTGGCCGCCGCGCGACGCGAGCGAGGTGTCCTTGCCGCAGTACGATGCGTCGAGCATCGTGAGACCCATCAAGACCCGCGTGAAGAGAACACAACAGCGATGCGCGTCGCGTATACCGGACAGGACGCGTCCCGCTCGATCGAAGTAAGCGACCTGGAAAGAGTCGCCCGCGAGAGCGATGCCGATATGGAAGAAGCGATCTCCTTGCGATGCGAACACGTTGGCAGCACCGCAGGTGAGACGGCGCAAGGCCTCCGGCATTTGCTCGACGCTGGAGACGATTTGTACGTCGCAGAGGATGTCGGCCCATTGCACCGACTTCAGCCCAGCATATACGAGTGCGATGCCGGGCACCTGTACAGACTCTCCGCTCAAGAGAACCCGAGTACTCCTGGTCACAACCCACTGGCGGGCAAAACACGGAAGCTTTTTCTCGAGCGCCGCGTACACACGCCAGGCGGAGCGAGTGAGCTCGTCGAGGAATGCGGCTGTCGCGTTTTCCTGCTCGGAAGGCTGCGACGGGGGATATTCTCGCCACCTTCGTGCTTCTATGTCGTAGAGGTTCGTTGCCATAGCGTTTACCACCGTGTTTGGGTGGACGGCAAACATGTCTTTGGGGTACAACGTTGGAAGGAAGCCGGCAACGTCAACAGAAGCGCGTTCCGTCTCAGAGATGCAGTCTTCATCTATGCTGAGTGGGTCTGGAAGAACTTGGATGTCAAGACGGGCCAAAGGCGCGTGAGGATAGGGAACGGGAATGTCGGGCGTAGATGAGGTAGTTTGGTTGGCTGGATGAACTACGCGGCTGTTTTGATTCGTCTCATCTGCAGGTGTGTCCCGGGCGTACTCCACGGACTGCATGGCTTTCTACGATCGGTATAAGCGCTGGGGACACACTGATGTCTTTGTACTACTGACGTACCCTCAATGGTGGCGACAGGAGTTGCACAGATATGGGCAAATTTTGATGGGTTTCCGATATATGAGCTGAGAAGGATCTTGAGCCCCGAGCCTTACAGGAGCGTTTCGTAGGTTCAACGGATATGAGTGGCGGGGATGATGGTGGTTGAGTTCGAAGCCGTGATTGTGACTCCTGTGACAACAAGCAGGAGCAAATACCACGTTCTCACGCGCCGCCAATATGCACGTGACCGTCTCGTGCCTTCAAACAGCACACGTGACGGGCCAAGGATAATGAACGCTACATTCGAATGTTGATCGTCTTTCACCTTGACTTCCACCGTCATCCCAAGAGCCGACTGCCACCACATTCTCTCCGTCGCATCTGGAGCCTTGGAACATTGTGGTGCGTGGCCTTAAGGCAGATCGGATATACTTGCTGAACCATGTTAGGATCGTTTCGTAGCCTCGCCACTCAAAGCTGCCGCGATGATATTTGTACCTCGACCAGTTGAGGTCTCTCCGCTGAAGACAAAGCTTTCATCCTATCCCAAGGCCGTCATTGCGTCCATGCAAGCGGCGCACGATCCACTCAAGACACATCCCATCGGATATCATGAACACGCTGACAAGCTCATTGCCGACGAGCTGAAGGATGCTATTGAGCTGAATGTCGAGGGCCTCAACGAGCTCCTGTTTCCTGACAGTGCTTTCCCGGAGTCCATGCCCCTAGACAAGCTCTTCGACTGCATGAACGAGATGTCGCCAACGCCGCTGTACGATCCTAAAAAACAGGAGTGGCTGAACGCGCCCCAGTTCTCCGTTGCACATCAAGAGCTTCCGATTGCATTGTTCCTCGACGGTCTGGGTAATCTCGGTCGCGAAGTCTTCAAGGCCCACAATATACGGATCCCAGAGGTGCGGCGCTGGTCTGCTAACTTCCGCGACACGATCTTTCCTGCGGGTATCCTGCATCGAAAGCCGGACATTGTCAATGTCGTCTCGGGCGAGGAGAAATCATGGAACACGTCCGGCGCCGATCTACAACACAAGTCGAATATCTCCAGTGCGGATGCCGCGACAACACAGCTTCACGACGGAGGCATGAACAGTCTGACTTCTCAAGATGACCGTGACTATCACGTCGGGATCGCCATAACCGGACAGAAGATGTTTACCACGTACTACGACCGCTCCGGATGCCTACAATCGGAGGCCATCGACATTCATGCAGAACCACTTCTCTTTCTTCGTGTGGTACTCGGACTCACTCTGCTGGACAAGCGTTATCTGGGATACGACCCAACCATTCGGGTCGACGAGCATGGCTCGCGCTTCGTCACCGTCGAGAACAAGGAGTACAAAATCATGGAAAGACTCGACAAACAACCGGGAATTACGGGTCTTGGCACCGTTTGCTGGCTCTGCTGGCCCACTGCTTCGGCTGATCCCGATGTCCGAGTAGTGATCAAGAGCTCATGGATCGATCGAAGCCGAAAGTACACCGAAGATGTGTACCTCCAGCACGCGCGGGACAACGAAATATCTGGCGTGCCCAAACTTGTTGCCTACGAGGTCCTGGCGCTTGGCGGGAAACCCATCTCTACCGAGAGTCTTCGTAAACGACTCCCTGGCGCTAAGGAGCTCAGTCCGTACGAAGTTCGAGACCACGCCCGTCTCGTCGAGGAGGGCCATGGCGTCCCGCTGCATTGCTTCGCCTCCAAGTCAGAACTGCTCTTCGCCATACGAGACGCCGTCGCAAGTAAGTTGAAATTTCACATACTCCGGTCACTGTCTGTCAACTGATACATTCACTTCCAGCCCACCAAAATCTACACGACAACGCGAAGATACTCCACTCGGACATCAGTGACAAGAATATAGTGCTCAACAGCGCAAATCCCTCTGGCTCCCGCAAGGGCTTGCTCATCGATTTTAACTATGCGCAATTCGTTCGTGACCCACACGATCAGACGCAGGTGTCCGCTAAGGGCCATCGAAGCGTGCGTCTTGGTTATATACCCGTTGAAGAAGATATTAATAATCTCCACACAAGTGTCCGACGTTCTTCGTTGCGTGTGATCTCCTCAACTTCGGCGAGATCTACAAGCCCGCATACTATTACGACCTCGAGTCGTTCGTCTATGTGCTCATCAACATGGGGGTCTGTTACGCTGGCCCTAATGGCACGCTTCGTGAGGGCTTCTCGCTCCTCGAGTCGGAGCTGGGCTTGTGGATGGACGACAACAAGCGAGTTGCTGGCAGCGTCAAGCAAGTCACGATGAGCCTTAGGGCGCAGGACGATCCCTTCCGCCGTTTCCTCGAGGAAAATTTCCACCCATACTTCGAGGACATCAAACCCTGCGTACTCGAGCTTCGGCAACTCGTCATGCGGCAGGATACGCGATGCACGTACAAGGAGTTTATCGAGATTCTGACACGGCACGCCGACGCTCTTCGTCTCACGGAGTTAACAGCGCCGCCCGCTCTTGCTCAGGTTCCCGTCTCCACTGACTCCCACTCGGGACAAGTCGCTCAAGTATTGGCCGTCCCTAGTAGTCAACCACCGACCGAGGTGTCCGACGACGACGAACTCGTGCCTGAAGGCAACACTCAATCACTTCTACGTAATGATGTTAAGACCAGTACCAGTGCCACTTCTGGTACGTTGCCGCTTTTGTCAACCATTCTTTGCACTGACCATGCCGCACTCGCAGGCGCGCGAAGGGGATCTGCCACCCCTGTAATGGGTCCGCCTCCCACTACGGATACATCCCACCAGCCCGCGACTTCCACAGTGAGCGCACCAGCTCGGATAGCACCGGCCCAAGACAAGCGTATCACACGGCTTTCTCTCAAGCGGTCCGCCGCAAGTGCGTCTGCTCGGCCTTTGGGGGCATCTGAAGTCGCATTTCCGCGGTCTCAAAAACATGCATTGGAGAGTGATCCAGAGCCTGACTACACGGAGAACAAGTGCTACTGCGGCGAGGTCGCTGAAGAGAACAACGCTGTCGAATGCAAAAGGGGCCACAACTGCACGACACGATACGTGAGCACTTCCGCAAAACTTCTCGCGCGGTGTTAACTCACATGCTTGTCACTTAGTTTCACTACAAATGTGTCGCGAAAGAGATCCCTGACATGCAGGAAATGACCGCGTGGTGCTGCGCTCATTGCAAGAAGGCGCCGAAAAGGCGGAGAGTCAACTCGGTCAGGAAGGACCCGGCAACCAAAAAGGTCTGATCCGCGGACCGCAGTTTGGTAAGTAACAGGACATCCACAACTCCCACACGGACGCGCATACTATGGACGCTACCGTGGTACCACTACGACATTATTGTACTTACCTGTGACTGACTGGCGGGTTCGTGCGCAGCCATCACTTAGTAGGTTCTGAAGCGGGTACCATCACTCTGTGGTCTCATATTTAATCGCATCATAAGCACTTCTGCCTGATCTAAGCCTCGTCTCAATTCTTTATTCACCGACGCGACCAGCTGCTGTGGGCGGCAGTTGAACTTGAGTCTTCACGTGGACCGTGCGACGGTGTCATTCTCACGTCTCCCGGCAGGCCGAGGTGCGCACTCTTCGGCGTCTCGACTTGAACATCATAGAGGGGGGGCTCTTTCTCGGCCTATGTAAAGCGCTCTCATGAGACAGGTAGTCGTCAGAAAGTAATGCCGATGCGCGGGCAAAATGTCATGATATGGAGAGCCGGTGCTCGCGATAGGGCGTGAATAATATGGCATTCCTGCCTGAAGGTATCTAGAGTACCGTCGCTCGTCAGCTTGCTTCCGTTCCCTACTCCGCACAGGTCGTTCGTCATCCCGCTGATCCTTGGCCTACCTTCCCCTACCCCAAACAGACCGATCCGGCCCGTTCGCGGCCTCGCCAACGGATTTGTTGCTCACGACCCCGGCTAAGTCATCCGCGACAAACTGCGCCCGGGTGAAGGTGAAGATGAACGCGCCTGCAGCCGCGGACTGATAGTAGCGGAGCAGCGGAAGGTGTCGCCGCCGGGGCCCAGAGCGAAGTCAGGCATAATAAGCGATATATGTGCCTCCGCACCACAGAGCTGCGCGGATGGTGAGTGTCAACTCATACGTCTCATGCTACGCCTTAAGCTTCTCTCGGGTGGTAGCTGTCGTGCGTATTCCAAGCCCATCGCGCCATACGTCGCCCATCGCATCTGACAGTCTGCGACTTCGCCTGCGACGTGGTTCGCACCTCACTCTGAACCTCGCAGTGGACTATGCGGCGCGTCGAGAAGGAAATCGTAGCGTCCGGTCAGTGTGGCGAAGGACGCAGTCAGAGAAACCGCCTCCGGGTTCTACGACACCCGGGGGTCAACGTGTCCATCAAAACACACGAGAAATGGCTCACCCACGCAGCCTGTGCGAGAGGTTCCATCGAGTTGCTCCGATCTGCGTTGACTAGCAAGTAGTTAGCGCAGTTCTCGCCATCTTCGAGCGAGGCAAGCTACGCATAGCGACAGTCCCAATACACAAGTGAAGACCGGAAGGTAGCTTTCCATAGATGGCGACAAGGATCTGTGACGTCCGAAGAGGAAGTGGGGCGGTGTTCAGCGCAGACGCCCAAGGGGGCGAAGACGCGGCCGGCGTCACAACCTCGGGACCAGGCGGCTGCGGCGTCGTCAAAATACAGCGACGACTCGGAGCGCACCTTGCTCGCGCATGGGCGCTCTGCAGAGAGGGCGAAGGCTCTCGCGGATACCGAGAGCGTCGCCGTGTCGGAGCGAAGTCCTCATACGGGACGCCTGAGTCGCTGCTGGAAGCGGAGGAACGCGCCACACGTCGTCTAGTTCCGTGCATCGCTTTTGTCGATGCCAAGACGATAGCCGGAAGGGGTATCCAGCGGGTTCGCGACTGAGTCCGCCGCTCAGCGGATGGCTCCAGCACGCCTTCACGAGCACGCCGCTGCCGCCGCCTTCTCGAATGAGGGCTGAGCGGGTGCGTCCTTGGCTGCGCAGACGAGCGACGTACCCGTTGAGCATGCCGGACACATCCCGCACCGCGCGTCCAAAGGCGATGTAGATTGAAGGGTAGCGCGAGCTTCCCTCGCAGGATTTGGTTGACGGGATTGAGTTGCTCAAGTATCGTCGCAAACTCGCACCATCCTGAAGGGGGATGTGTGGCCTGCGGATTTGATCTGATGTATGATGAGTCTTGTATGCATATCTTGTGATCAACTCTTCTGAAATGGAGGTCTTCAGCAAAGTATCCGCCCGCGTGCCGACGCGGCGCAGTACTAGTACTTAAGTAGCCCGGCTTGGAGTCACACGACGCGTAGTGTGACGTTACGCGGCGCGTGGCGTGACGTTCCAAGACGCGTCGCGTGAGATATGTCGAATTCTCTTTCTCTCCGCTCATCTTGTAAGATCTCCTTGTTCACATCCGAGTGTCCTCGTCAGACCTTGGCCGAGGAATATTACAAGTTAACGCTGAGCCCAATATCACGTCGACTGCAACGGTGGCGGCTCTACTACAAATACGATACCACGCTAGGCTGCTGTTGCCACATACTGGAAATAAGCGAAGCACCTAGTCATATCTGACAAAGTGTACGGCTCTACATATCATCTCAGTCGCTCACCTATACTCACTCCCTCTACAGAATTATGCCGCAGTCCAAGCGTTCTCGACGTCGCGCTACAGCGGCGCAGAGCCACCATAGACGAAGGGCACCCACTGCCTTGTCCACTTCATCGTCTACCAGGCAAGAACTGCAACGCGCTTCACTCGGCTACTCGTATATTCCTTTGCCATCTCCAGCGGTCTCTAGTCTCCCGAACCACCTGGTTCTGGCTCAAGATTATGTGGCCGACATAGAGAAAACGTCGCTGACCGTCTGCATGATCGCCGACACTCTGTTTGCGGACGAGAAATTCACTCCGTTACCCGGCCAAATTGTGCGCGCCCTCGACAAGATACTCTACGACGTCAAAGCGCGTAGATGGCTATGCTACCCCGAGCTTTCCCTTTCCTCAGACGACTTGCAGCGTGAACACGCGATGGCTGCGTTCTTGAACGAGTTCATGCGTC
The DNA here is from genome assembly GCA_007026445.1 of Schizophyllum amplum. Lineage (NCBI taxonomy): Eukaryota > Fungi > Basidiomycota > Agaricomycetes > Agaricales > Schizophyllaceae > Schizophyllum > Schizophyllum amplum. The sequence continues at coordinate 89,989 of VDMD01000069.1, forward strand.
ACTGCTGGATTCTTCAGAACCAGACGGGTGGGGACCAGCGACTGCCCGCTCACGCCCTCCGGTGGTCGGTGACCAGCAGCGTCCGTACGCTGTTGAACGGGGATACGGTAGAGGCACCGGGGATTGCTCTGGTGGATGCGCGAGTAACCGAAGTGCAGTGGTCCCACGTGTTGTGCGACGTACAGCTCGTATCGCGGGACGATCTCATGCCCCAGGCTCTACAGCTGCTCACGACCGGCGCCGCCAACGTATTCTCGACGCAAGAGGACCGCATGTACCACGTGGGAATCGCTTTCGCCGGCGATACCTTCCAGATCGCCATTTTCGATCGCGCTGGGCGCATCGTGACCGGCGCATTCGATGTGCACAGCCATTGTCTCCTTCTGGCTCGCACCTTAATGGGCTTGACGATGCTCGACAGCTCGTACTGCGGCAAGGACGCTTCAGTCATGGTGCGAGACGGCCGACGCTTTGTGATCGTCGGCGGCCTGGAGTACGAGATTCTGCAGACCCTATCTACCAGCAGCAGAATGCGCGGACGCGGCACGGTATGCTGGCGCTGTCGCCGTCGTGATAGCGATATGGATTATGTCATCAAGAACGTATGGGCGGACACGCGGCAGCAGCCCAGCGAAGGCGACTTCCTCCGCAAGGCGTCGAACATCGATGGTGTAGCGAACTTGATTGACGAGGAGGTCATCCCGTGGCCCGATGGCGAGTACCGGACGACTCTCTGGTTGCGCGATCTTGTGCGGGGTCCTAACCGATACGCCGACGTCAGCCATATCCCACATCTCGAACTACGTCGACTCGTTCTTGAGCCGTATGGAAGGCCGCTCCAGGAGTTTTCGTCTAAGGACGAGCTTCTGTTTGCTCTTCGAGACGCGATCCATGGTGAGCGAACTTCGCTTGGTTATTGATTCTGTACTGATTACTCGCAGCTCATGAGTGTCTTTACGAGAACGCAGACGTCCTTCATTGCGATATCAGCGACAACAACATACTGTTACACGAGCCAGCGGGGGCGTCGCGCCGTCGGGGCATTCTTATTGATCTGGACTGCGCAGCTGCAGTCGAGCTTCAGGAAGGGTTCAAGGTGGGACCGCTAGGCCGCAGTGCAGTACGTCGACAATTTCCTATGGTAGCTCAATCTGACTGACAAGTGTATACTTAGGGAACCCTTCCTTTCATGGCTTGCGATATCCTTCGATTCCGTGCGGCACACGCGCCGTGGCATGACCTAGAGTCATTCCTTTATGTCCTCATCTTCATCTGCGCGAGCTACGCTGGCCCCTCGAACACGCCCCGCAAAGACTTCGATCTGCGCGCCTCGGCGCTAGGCCCCTGGCTGACCGGAGATGGCCTCACGAAATTCGTGATCATGTGCAGTTATAATGACCAGGAGTTCCGCAAGTTCCAGGACGAGGTCTTCCACCCGTACTTCGACGATCTGAAGGACTTCGTGGGCGAGCTGCGTACGCTCATTATGCGTACCTGGGACGCGTATCCCACTCACCGCGCCGTGCTCGACGTGTTCGATCGACAACTTCGGGCTCGTCAATCTGCAAGCAAGGACGTAGCGGCGACGCATCTGAGGACGGACGGGAGCGCCTCTCCCGTCGATCACACGCCTCGAGAATTCGGGGCGAAGAGGAAGCGGAGTGACGAGAACGACGATGTTGCAGCCGACTTTCCGCATGGGCAACGCGATAGCCATACCGTCCATGGCCGAACGCGCGCCGATGCCTCGTCCGATTCTCACACGAGCGATGACTCCGACGGCACCCTGGTCGAAAAGCTCTACTCAACCCAGGCGGCAAAGGACGACATTGATGTCGAGTGCAAGCGGCGCAAGGTGGTTTATTTTGATTAGCCCTGCCGTGGGCGAGGAGGGGGATGAGGTCGCGCGGTGCAGCGCGTGAGCTGTAGCTCGATGCATCCACCGACGTAGGCACATCGAGCCAGTACGATCTCCTGCCGTCGCCGCCACAGGCGCTCAGGAAGCCAAAGCAGCGCAGACGAGTCCGGACTCGCAGAGCATGCCAGCTTGATAGCGCCGCGCGCTCGGGGATCGGAGGCTAATGGGAGGGGAGCTCGCCAGATAGAGTGGCACACCCCGGCGGGCCATGGGCGGTGGGGGCGGTTCGAGAGAGGGGCGATTGCTGAGGCGTGCGAACTTGACTTTGCTGTATAGTAACATGTATCTACGTCTCTCTAAGTAGCAACTCCTTCAAAGCAAAAGTCCTGTTGAGTACCAGAGAATGGTGTGTGCATTGGTTGTGGGTCCTGCGTCACGATCGCGTCGCGTGACGTCACGCAACGCGACAGATTCTGAATCTGAATCTTTTGTTCCCTCTTGGTCCCCTCCGCTCATCATGTAACATCTCCTCGTCGGTTCTTGAGGCTCGCCTTGTCGATGCCAGGCATAGGAATACCAACAGACAGCAAAACAACTTCACTAGCAACGCCTTATCGACGGCAACAGACATCGTCCCGAGAGATATCTCACGGCTCCAGCAATACCGCTTGAAGCACCGCGCCTACTCGCGGCATATGCATCGTTATCGAGGTTTACGGCCGCTCGGATAAGTCGACGCAGGCGACGGTGTTGACAGAGCAGCTCGCGCGGGGAAGGACGTGAAAGTCGAGCTGATGAAGTTTCCTGGTGAGTTTTGGCTGGTATCCGTGCGTGTGGCTGGCGAGGTCTCGACGAGGAGAGTCTTTTACTTGCGCTGAAGGTTATCTGGTCTCGCTGGGTCGCGCTGGAGCGGACAGACGATGAGATTAGGCTGGGCTGGACGAGGAAGACTGAGACGGGCTGTTTTGGGCTGGAGATGGCTGCACGTCTCGTTGCCCTCTCCTCGTTCGATCCACTCCCCTCACTCTCCCTGTCTCCCCACGCATATCCGCGACTTGTGTCTTCACAATCTGCTCATCCCCTCCTACGTTGTCCAGTACGTCCACGCGCTTTCCCCTCATCCTTCTCGCGCGGGCGCATCTACTCTACTCGCGCCTCCTTCCTCTCTTACCATCGTGCCCGCTTAGCATCCCTCGCTCATATTCCCTCCCTCCCTCCGCTCAGTCGACCAGACGCTTACCGCTCCTCAGACCGCACCCACCTCTATCGCGCAAGTGCGCTCCGAGCGAGCATGGAACTCGACAAACACGTCCTGCACCTACTGCACCCGGCGAAGTAACAGGAGCTAGCGTGAGTTATTGTCCACCTTGGGAGGGCATTGCGGAGCGCCCATCCGAGGGCGGAAGCCGATATAGGGCTTGCATCTTCTATCGCGGCGACATGGTTTTCAAATATCCTCTTCGCCTCCTACCTCTCATCATCCTCACTGTCCTCCTCAACCCTCCCCTTTCATGATTGTTGTTCACTCGTATCCAGACTTCTCTTCCGACATGCTCTTTCCCAACTTTGCTCGATCGTCTTGATGACCCCTTGGTCGCGCCTCATCTCATCTCCCCTGCTCATGCCCTTCATCTACTCGTTATTCCTCGCATGCTCATGCTCCCGGATGCAGGCGCTGTCGGCGATCGTGCCATGGACGCTGAAGGGCTTGCGCGGTGGACGTAGGATTGATGCCAGTGTCGACATTGCGCGGACAGCACGAAGAGCAACTGCGACGACATACATTCCCAATGGCGCCAGGCTCAGATCCACGTGCAATAAGATCAACCTCCTGCACCAGCGTTGTTTATCGACGTGACGCGCTCAACGAGGGGAAGAGGCCGTCCACGTCGTCAGGCTCACATGACAGTGTTTATGCTGCTACCTCCATCATGGTCCTCAAACGACAGTATAGCGCGCCTTTTACATCTCCATGAAAGCAATGAGGGTATGTACGTCAGCTCATCTCCTGCTCACGCGTAGCCTCATTGATTTCTTGGCAGCATGTCTAATCACGATTCTGCTCGCCCGTCAGCCTCATGCGGAGGGACGTGCCGATGGGTGCTTTTTGAGACCGGCATATCGCACATGATAACCACGCAGGTCGTCAGAGATTAGACGCTGGCGCAGAAGTTCAACATCTCTTGCTGAAGCTTGGCGCCACTGATGGTCTATCGGCGTCACTAACCGGTGCACGCTCGAAGTCGCCTTCACGAGTGCCCTGATTACAGAATGAGCATGTCGACCGGTCAGTTTGCGCTCGCTTAATAGGTAGGTTAGTAGGTACAGCTTCATCGTATTTCTAACCATAATGACATCTACTTTGGGCATACCAACTGGTCCATCTTGCGCAATGACGGGTTGAGCGTGTGAGCCACCAACTTGACGTGCGAGGCACCGACGTGCAACAACTGTACACGCTCGTGCAGTCGACTAGTCAAGAACGGCAGTAATTCGATTCTGAACCCAGTAGAGGCTCACGAAAATTATCACAGTTCATGAAAATGGAAGTGATTTGAACTTGCCCATCGACATACATAAGTGGTATATTCACCGATTCAACTCTGTTTCCCGCGGCGCCACGTCCCGCCCTCATCAATCCTTCTCCTCCCCTCAACGGACGCGCGGTACGGCGCCCGTGTACATGCCTTGCCAGCTCAAGCTGCTTCGCAAGACCCGAACGCGCCCTAGCCTCAGCAGCGACCGTACATAGCACGCAAGGTCCGGCGGCATAGAGTACTTGATGGGAAAGTGCTCTTCGTTCCCCTTCGCTCCCCAGACGCCAGGCCTGAGAGCAGAAGACGACAGGCCTAATCGACATAATCCACCTTCTGCCGCTTGGGCGAGTGCGTTGTTTGCTCCCCAACGGCTTTACGCTTCGGCGACGGCGAGCTCCGAGCAATTACAGGGCACGTCTCCTTCGTCGCCTGGTAAAGGCGGCGCGGTTCGACAAGAGTGACCTCTGAGTCATCGCTGGCGTGCGACGACGACGTAGACGCTTTCTCGCGCGGCGTGGGCGGTGGTGGCATGGCGATCCTGTCGTCCTGTGGAAGATCGGCCGCAGATCGCTCGCGCGCGTCTTGTTCCTCGCTGTCGTCGTCCTGGCCAGAGGGGCAGGAAGCGGCACATTGGCTAGCGGACGGGGCCGGGTGTTCGTCGGATGATTGTCTTCGTCGGATATGGCGGTCGAAGATATCAAGGAAGACGCGATGAGTTGCAAATTTAGTGCGGGCAATGGCTGTTCGCAAGTCAAGCACTAGCTCCTTGAGGTCATCGAAGTACGGGTGGAAGTTCTGATCCAGGAACTCGCGGAATTTATCGTCGTCGTATTGGTACATAACTATCGTCTTGTGGCCCACATTGCCATCGAGCCAAAGTCCTATCTTCAGTGAGCGCACGTCGACGTCGGTCCGTGGAGTGTTGGACGGTCCGGCGTAGCTCGCGCAGACGAACATGAGCACGTAGAGAATGGACTCCAAGTCGTGCCACAGCGAATGCGCAACGGTGTCTGGAGTGAGAAGAATAGCGCAGGCGGTAAAAGGCAACGTCCCCTGAGCGCGCACTCGTCAGCCGTAGTACGATCGTCTATGTCATATTAGACTTACCGCCGTACGGCCCGTGGGTGCTCGCTTATACTCTCCATCTAGCTTGACTACGACGGCGGAGTCCAAATCGATTAACAGCCCACGACGGCGCGACGATCCTGGCACTTCGCGTAGTAGGATGTTGTTATCACTGATATCGCAGTGGAGGACGTCCTTCTTGTCGTAGAGCTGCTCGTGCGCTACGAGGCGAGTCAGCGCCATCATCGTGACTTATGACTCAATGAACGCACCTTCGACAGCGTCCCGGAGAGCGAGTAGGAGCTCGTCCTTAGTAGCGAACTCCTCGAGCGGCTGCCCATACTGGTCGAACACGAGACGGCGAAGCTCCAGATGAGGAACATCGCTGAGGACATCCGCACGGTCAGGGCCTTGCACTAGGTCGCGCAGCCAGGCTGTCGTCCGATGCTCGTTGTGGGGCCACGGAACAGGCTCATCGCAAACGAGGTTCGCTATACCGTCGATCGAGGATGCCATTCGGAGGAAGTCGCCCTCGGTAGGGTGTTGTCGTTTATCTGCCCAGATGTTCTTGATAACGTAGTCTTTGTCGCTGTCCGAGCGGCGACAGCGCCAGCATACTGTGCCCCGTCCGCATATCTCCCTTGTGATGGACAGAGTCTCAACAATTCTGTACTCCAGACCACCGACGGTCACAAAGAACTGGCCGCCGCGCGACGCGAGCGAGGTGTCCTTGCCGCAGTACGACGCGTCGAGCATCGTGAGACCCATCAAAACCTTCGTAAAGAGAACGCAGCTGAGATTGACGTCGCGTATACCGGACAGGACACGTCCCGCTCGATCGAAGTAGGCAACCTGGAAATAGTCGCCCGCCAGAGCGATACCGATATGGAAGAAGCGATCTCCTTGCGATGCAAATACATTCGCAGCTCCGCAGGTGAGACGGCGCAATGCCTCCGGCATTTGCTCGATACTGGCGACGATCTGTATGTCGCAGAGGATGTCGGCCCATTGCACCGAGTTCAACCCGGCGTATACGAGCGCGATGCCGGGCACCTGTGCAGACTCTCCATTCAGGAGATTTCGAGTACTGCTGGTCACAATCCATTGGCGGGCGAAATCCGGAAGTTGTTTCTTGAGCGCCGCGTACACACGCCAGGAGGATCGAGTGAGCTCGTTGAGAAATGCGGCCGTTGCGTCCTCCGCCTGGGTGGAAGGATCTGGCGGGGGATAGTCTCGCCATCTCCGTGCTTGCATGTCGAAGAGGTTCTTTTGCATAGCGTTCACCACGGTGTTTGGGCGGGCGGCAAACATGTCCTCGGGATATAGTTCGTGAAGGAAGTCGACAACTTCAACAGAAGCGCCCTCCGTCTCAAAGATGCAGTAGTCATCTACGCTGAGGGTGTCGGGAAGAGCCTGGACACCAAGATTTGCCAGAGGCGCGCGAGGATAGGGAACGGGCATGTCGAGCTTGCAGATGAGTAAATGACTGGTGGGCCGTGGCTCGATTTTGAAGGTAAAGCGCAACAATGGCGTGGGCGTGAGCAAAAACGCAATGGAGATCCAGTACACGAGCTGAGAAAGATCGGAGTCCCGACGCCGGCAAGAGTCAGCGCTCCGGGAGCCAAACGGATATGAGTGGCGATGATGGTTTGGGTCAAGTTCGAGCCGTGATTGTGACTCCTGTGACACCACCAAGCAGGCATTGCTGACGCTGATGTGGACATGGCGGGCGTACGAGTCCCGCAAATCCGTAGTCTCCAAGCAAATCCGTCTTATGTACAAGGATCTCACAGACTCCATCAGATTACTAGGGTATGATTTTGATTCACCAATTATCCCGCCGGATTCATCGTAAACAATTAATGTACATATTTTGTATTTAGCCTACCACCTTGCCTACCACATCTAAACTCGACGACTCCCCGATGTGCCATCGCGGTCTACAGTCCCTGGTCCAACTTCACTTACGCGAGGCGTGGGCTACGCGAAGATGGCTTTACGGCTGAAGGCTAGAGACGCGACAGACGCAGAGGCGGTGACGACAGCGAACATGTCTTTCGTGTCGCCGTCGGATGCATCGTTGAGTGATCGGTCTCGATACTACGTAGTGCTTGAAGAGGGATAGACGCGCTCAATCAGCGTGACCCACCGCGATCTTCTTGCGCTTCGACGAGCGGGTCGATTTCTCCGGGTCCGCTTTCCGCTTGCCCGTACAAAGCCTCACGGCGGATGCCTCCCTCGTCTCATCGGAAGCGTGGTGTGACTCGACCGGAGTACGCTGTGTGTCGTCGCTGCCAAGGGACTGAGACGACCATGCCTCTTTCTCGTGCCTCGGCGTACTAGATGCGCGCGCTGCCGTCATGTCGTCCGACGATGCAGAGGCACGTCTATTCCGTTTCTGCCGTGATCTGGGCTTGCTGCACTCAGCCACAACGAGCAGATCGCGGCCGCCTTCCTCTACGACTGACGGACGCTCTTGCGCAGATCGCCGCGCCCGAATATGTCGGTCCAGGACTGCGAGGACGTCGCGATGCGTGACTTTCCTGTCCTGGTTGTGCAAAATGACCGTCCGCAGCTCGCATACGAGATCCTCCAGGTCGTCGAAGTACGGGTCGAAGACGCTGTCCAAGAACGTCCGGAACTGGCTGTCGTCGTACTCGTACACGATGAGGGCCTTTCGGTCGCCGTCCCCCGTCCTCCAAGCGCTCATGGGCGAGTCGCTAAGGTCGAAATCCTCGCGAGGCGTGTTGGAAGGGCCGGAGTAAGTCGCGCATATGATCATAAGAACGTAGAGGAACGACTCCAGGTCGTGCCACGGGCCGTGCGCGACGCGTTCGGAGTATTGGACGATATCGCATGCCATGAAAGGCAGAGTGCCCTGAGCAGACTCGTTGGTCAATGAGGTTCAGACTACCGGCGGCATTCGTACGTGACGTACCGTCATGTGGCCTATCGGACCCACTCTGTGCTTCCTGTCAACAAGAACCGCAGAGTGTAAGTCAACCAAGAGCCCTCGCCGAAGCGAGGAGCCCGGATGCTCGTACAACATGATGTTGTCGTGGCTGATATCGCAGTGCAAGACGTCCTTGAGCTCGTAGAGATCCCAATGGGCTGCAGCTTACCGGGTCAGTAACGCACATTCTGCAGGTCGTGAATGCGATACTCACCTTGTATCGCGTCACGGAAGACAGAAAGAAGCTCGTCTTTTGAGATGAACTCCTCAAGCGGCCGTGCATATGGCCGAAGTACAAGGCGGCGGAGTTCGAGTTGCGGGATCTGGCTGAGGATAGCACACCGCTCGGACGGCCCCTTCAACGCGTCGCGCAAGACCGTCGTCGTGTGAGGCTGCCCATCGGGCCGCAATACCGTTTCCCCGCAGACCAACTTCCCTACCCCGTCCAAGCTGGCTGTTATGTTGAGAAAGTCGCCCTCGGTCAACGCTCGCCTCTTGTCGGCCCATGCGTTCTTGATGACAAAGTCCTGATCGCTGTCCGTCCGTCGGCATCGCCAGCAAGTCGTACCCCTTCCGCGTATGTCCTTGTTGATCGACAAGGTCTCGACGATCTCGTACTCCAAGCCTCCGACGAACACAAAGCGCCGACCGTCGCGGGTGAGTATAGAGATGTCTTTGCCACCGTAGCTCTTGTCGAGCAACGTCAGTCCCATCACCATGCGTGCAAAGATCACGGGATTGTCGTGGATGTTGTGCGCGGCTGAGAGCACGCGACCTGCGCGATCATAGCACGCGAGCTGGACAGTGTCGCCGGCGAAAGCGAGACCGATGTGGAAGAGCCGGTCCTCCTGGGTGGCAAAGGTATTTGCGGCACCACTAGAGAGTCGCTGAAGGGCTTCCGGCATGAGATCCGGTGTGGACACAAGCTGTACGTCACACAGCACGTCCGCCCATTCTATCGCATTTGAGCCCGCGTCCGCGAGCACGACGCCGGCTGCTTGTACAGCGTCTCCCGTCGAGCAGGTTCGCTGGCTGTCGACCGCTATCCACTGGCGCAGAACATTAGGTACGGGATGTCTCAGACCACCATAACCGAGTCGGCAGCAGCGAGTGACTTCGTTTAGATACCGAGCCAGTACGCGGGCTTGGGACTGGCCATCAAAGTGGGGGCAGGGTGAAGTGTATTTGAGCCATTTCTTGTCCTTGATGCTATATAAAATATCTTCGAGAGCGCCGACGACGACAGGAGGTGGCATGGGAAACGCGGTGTCCGGGAAAAGCACGCTGACGATGCCACAGATCTCGACAGAGGCTTCCTCGATCCCAGCAACCGCATTCTGGTCGATAATGATATTGGACTTGATGGTACGAGCTACTGACTGATCGAGATACTTCGAGGAAGAGGTCGGCATCTGGTGCGTTCAGTGGAAGATGTTGCGTGCCCGCCGCCTCCGGGTGCGCAAGCAAAAGGAGATGAGCAAGTCGAGTAAGCAATATAGCAGACAGATGTTAGACGACCACTTGAACGCAGGTCCCGATGATAAGAGCTGTGAAGCAATGTAGATTTGCGATGGTGGTGGTTCAGGTCAAGGTAGCGTGTTTGGGATTCGAACTTCCACGTGCTTATGCTTTCCCCGTCAGGACAGCCGCGATCGGCCGAATTGATTCCGAAGCCCCGTCATCTTTTGCCTCCGCTCAGCTGCCCTCTCGAGTCTCATGCTCTCGACCCGAGCGCTGCTGCGACGCTCATCTTTCCTTCCGCATCCTCGCTCACAACCTACATCGCCACACCCTTATCTGGGCTTTGAAGTCCTTTTGAACGCTTCCCAGCCACGGCGGCCGGATGTCTGCACACCGAATCAGACTCGCGAAACTGGCAGTTATCCTGGTGCTCTGGACGATTGCTTGACGAAGGCGGAGTCAGCGCTCCTCGGCCGTGCATTTCCATCCTTCCAAGAATGGCTACAAGAAGGATACCACCGATTTGAAGGTGCGCATCGTACATCTCACATACAGCGCCCGCTCACGCGTTGCACCAGTGCCCTGTGCTTACGATTGGGCTCTCCCTCATCTCCTCATGCTTCAGCTTGGCCCGCAAGCAACGCAGCTGGAGGGACCATAGTGCGTCGCCGGCGTGCGCATAGCCGACGATCGAGAGCATCCAGAAGACGCGGTCAAACCCCTTCACTCGTCATCTCTCTCCAGCGTCTTGCGCAAGGTGTTGAACCCCTCGAAGTGATGGGTCTTCTGACGCTGCCATCTCTAGGGACATGGACCGCCCCGACACCTTGGCCATGATCGAGCTGTGTGAAAGCTACCCACGCTGACGGGCTGGTCGCGCAGCTCCACTGGTTGTACTGCGCACTCGAGGCGCATTTTGCATCACCCCATGACAAAGTTCGCCGTCTCTGGAGGTACGGGAGTCACCGCGGTCGACGCAGGTATGTATTCAATGTGTTTTCACATATCATGATCACGCTACGCGTACCTCACAGGCTCTTTCAGGCTATCTATCATATGTTGCCCTGCTCTGTACGCCATGGGAAGGCCATAGGTGCCCGTCAGCGATGTTCAGAGGACAACAAGCTCCCCCCGCCCTTCAAGCTTCAGGGCGTCAATTGTAGCGCGGTCGCTGGCCCTTGCCGAGAAAGCGGCGCTCGGCGCGGGACGTCGAAGGGACCGGGGCTTGGTCGACATCGGCGGCGGACTTCGGCGGCAGGTGGTCGTTCGATGGTGGAGGTGGACACTCGGTTCATAGTGCTCACTTCGTCGTGTTCACGCGATGGGCTTCAGGAGTGGTCAGTCCATTCTTGTTCCATCAGTAGGTAAGTAGATACGATGTCGTCGATGTAACTTTAGGTTTCTGAATGAAGATATCATCGTTGTGATACTAGACGGCGCGCTTTGCGTTGTGGACTGAAGTGGCTTGACCGAGAGAAGCACCGGCTTCAGATCTCGCTAGAAATCTGGAACGACTGAAGCACTGTCAGGTTGAGAGGCCGACGTCTTGGCTCTGCCTGCTAAAGGACGGGCACGAACATCATCTGGCGCAAGGGATACGAGTGAGGAGCTACCCCTGGGGCGAGGACCACGCGCGATCGGCATGAATATGCACGTCTGGGACGAAGACGAAGAGGATGGTCGGGACGGAGAGACCGGTCGAGGGCAAGTTGAAGATACAGGCCGGCGTGCAGACGGATCGGGGCGAAGATGGAGGGTGTATGTACATCATGAAGAAGGAAAGCATTATGGCAATGCGTGTCCCCTTCGGGATGACATACGGAAAATTTGGAACGACTATGGCAATGCGGAGAGGTCAAGCGATGCGGAGCCTTGTAAGTCTCTGCATTTTGTATGAGTCTCGTTCGCATTCGAGGGCCCAGCGTTTGGGCAATGAGATATCACGAGAACTCCAATAGAGGCACGAACACGAGTACAGGGAAACGCAGAGTATAGAACCTAGTCAATAATATAATTACAACGTCCCCCTCTCCCGCAAAGGACGTTCCCGGTGCCCTCCTTGGGCCTTATTCAGCCGCCCCTCCTGAGGCCTGACCGTGTAGTCGTCGGTGGTACATTTCAGGGGAGTGAGGATCCTGCCGCGTGTCGTCCGTCCGCTGCGGTACGCGGCGCGACGCGGCTGCTGTGCTCTGTGTGTGCACTCGCCGCCGTGGCTCTCGGGCGAGGCGGTGGCTCCATTGTAAGCGCGACGCGCTGGAAGGCATTCGATGAACGGCCGCTTAGCGACAGGGCTGAGTTCTTCCCGTCTACCGGTCGCTGTTGCCTGTCTCGTCGACATGGTCCACCTTCCTTCGCTTCGAGGAGCGCACCAGACGACCCGTGAGGGGCTCGCGCTCCCACATAGGGAAGCTCGGGGCGTCGCTGGCTCCCTTCGTCTTCTCGGACGCCTGCCGAGAATTGACGAGCGTGCGCTCCGAATCGTCGCTCGTATGAGAATCAGATGACGCGCCGGCTCGCCGTCTCGCAGGCGACGGGATGGTCCTGGCGTCGCCTCCAGAGGATTCGGCAGGTAGCGGCTCATGGGCGTCTCGCCTCTTTCTCTTCGCTCCTCGATGAGGCTGATGCTCGTCCACAGCGTCAACTCCATCGGCAGCTTCAGGGGCGGCCGAAACATCTTTGGACGCAGAGTGGAGGGCCCCGATATGGCGGTCGAAGACGTCGAGCACGGCGGTGTGGGTTGGCCGCGTATTCCATTCGCGCATGATGACCGTCCGCAGCTCGCACACGAGGCCCTTGAGGTCGTCGAAGTACGGGTGGAAGACCTCGTCGACGAAGTTGCGGAAGGCCGGGTCGTCATATGAATACATAATCCTCGCCTTGTAGTCGCCGTCCCCGATGAACCAGGGGCCAATCAAGGACGTGCGCACGTTCAGGTCTTTCCGCGGCATGTTCGACGGGCCGGCGTAGCTCGCGCAAGTGAGCATCAGAACGTACAGAAACGACTCGAGATCGTGCCACAGCGCGTGCGCGGCATGACGTGGGTGTTGGAGGATGTCGCAAGCCATGAAAGGTAGAGTACCCTGATAAACGCTCGTCAGTCAAGTTGCGCGTGTGCATATGGTCTGCGACATACCGCCTTACGGCCTATGGGACCCAGCCTGTATTCCTTTTTCATCTCGACCAAAGCTGCGCAGTCCAGATCGATGAGCAACCCTTGACGGCGCGACGCGCCCGCCTGTTCGCACAACACTATATTGTTGTCGCTGATGTCGCAATGCAAGACATTCTCGCGTTCATAAAGGATCTGATGCGCTGCAAGGGGATCAGTACCATAACGTTCACCAAAGCACAATACTGACCGCAGATGGCGTCCCGGATAGCAAATAAGAGTTCATCCTTCGAAGCGAACTCTTCCAAAGGCCTCCCGTATGGCTCTAGAACGAGACGACGCTGTTCAAGATGCGGGATGCGGTCGGCGATATCGTAACGCATCTCGCCTTCCAGATAGTCGCGAAGCCAGAATGTCGTTCGCAGTTCGCCGCCGGGCCAAGGTATAACCTCCTCGCAGACTAGCTGCGATATGCCATGGATGTTAGACGCCTTGCGGAGGAAGTCGCCTTCAGAAGGATGCTGTCGCACGTCTGCCCAGATGTTCTTGATGACAAAGTCCATCTCGCTACCAGGACGACGACAGCGCCAGCATACCGTTCCACGCCCCCGTATATCACGGCTAATCGACAGAGTCTCTGCGATCTGGTACTCCTGACCGCCGACGATCACGAAGCGATGGCCGTCTCGCGACACCACCGAAGTGTCCTTGCCGCAGTACGAGCTGTCGAGTATCGTCAAGCCCATCAATACACGAGCCAGGAAGATGCAGTCTGCGTGCGTGTCCAGTATGCCCGACATGATGCAGCCAGCGCGATCGAAGTAGACAAACTGGAAGGTGTCGCCGGCGAATGCGATACCCGTGTGATACATGCGGTCTTCCTGCGACGAGAAGACGTTGGCTGCGCCACTGATTAGGCGTCGCACAGCCTCGGGCATACGGTCAACGTGAGACACGATCTGTATATCGCACAGCACGTCGGTCCACTGCAGGGCGGTCACCCGCGCGTCCACGAGCGCTATCCCAAGTGCCTGTACTACTTCTCCGTTCAGCGCAGTGCGCGCGCTATTAGTAACCGTCCATCGGAGCACGTGTTCGGGGAGCGGTCGACCTTTTCCGGTGTGGAAGATCCAGCAGGCGCGCGTGAACTCGTTCAGGTATGCGGCCATCGCGGATTCTTGCTGATCGCCGTCCGAGGGTTCGGGATACCGCACCCATTTATGTCTGTCGATACTGTAGAGAGTCTCGTCGAGGGCACACATCATATTTTTCGGGGTCGTTGCGAACTTTTCATCCGGGTATAGAGCTTTGGCGACCATGGGAATGGCCTCGGAAGTGTGCACGATATTGTCAACGGAGTCTCCGTCCATGATGAGGTAGTTCGGAAGATGCTGTACCGGAGGGGCGGGTAGACGAGCATAAGGAAAAGGGAGTTCGGATATGTGATGCGGTGGGGATTTGGTCGAGGGCGACGCTCTGCGTTTGGGGTGGCTTTTCGCAGCTGCGACGCGACGTCGTGAAGGTTTAGATTGCGGCATATCTCGCTGTGAAGCATTAGTTCGATTCATCAGCCTAATGGCATGCAGGACGTACGCGGCGTATAGGTCAAGAGGGATCGCTGCACAAGTGATGATGGTGGTCAACTTCGAAGCCGCGTTGTGACGACGTGACACTTCGCGTGTGCGTAACACGAGTGCCAAATACACCCAAATTCACACGATCATGTGCTACTTATCAACATTGACAGCAGCGAAGTCGCCCCAGCGCGTCCTGCGTCATATTTCAGAGTAGGTGTGCTATGATGCTCTAATTCTACTTCTAAAATCTCTGCTCGCGAGTCAATGTCCCTACACAGCGTCTAGACTCTAAGTCCTGATCATGCGTTAGCGACCTCATTGATAGTAGTAGCCAAGTAGTAGCCTGTGTACTGACTGTGTACTGACTGGTGCACATGGCTGCTGGACCAGGGATTATCCTCAAGTAGCTTTCGCTGCCATTTGCATGTGCGCACCTCTCGCTTGTATCTAATATCTATGGTTCCTGTTATCATCATCATCAAGGCGCGCCTCGAAGTTGCGGCTCCGAGATCTTGTGACGCGTAATTGCACTTGTTTGTGAGATACTCACGTGATGTTTGACAATGAGGCCCGACCAAATATCGCCGATCGCCTTGATTCAATCCTGCACTTCGACTACCATCATCCTTGGTTGCTCTTTTACGAGACTCTCAATTCGGCTCTCGTGTGGGCTGGCTCAACGGTGCGTGGCTTCATACATCGACACACGGCCTTCGCTGACATCTTCCAAGAGCTGCGCCATTCTCTTGGGGTCTTGCCACTCAGCTCTCATACGATGCTACCGACTTTCAAGCATGTCCCCTTTACGCCGCCAAAGATCAAGGCCTGCTCGCACCCTAGCGCTGTAACGGAAGATGCCTCGTCTAACAAGGCAGCGAGCAATCTTTTCGGAACACACACCGTTGGACAGCATGCGGTAATGGACGAGCTCATCAAGAACGAGCTTGCCGACTCTACGCCAGTGGACGTCGAAGGATTAAATGAGATTCTGTTCCCCGACGTCGCATTCCCCATCACGTTACAGGAAATCTTCACGAAGATGTGCGAGATCTCGCCGGAACTCTATGACCATAAATCTCGCAAGTGGCAAGACTCGCCGAACTTCCGTGACTCAGACCAGGAACTCCCGATCGCCGTGTTCTTCGAGAAGATTTGTAACCTCGTTCGCGCTGTCTACGCTGCGTTAGGGAAGAAGCTGCCTGAAGAACATCGCTCGTGGTCTGCGGATCATCGCAGCAGGCCTTTGGATGAAGGTGTCTTGGCTCGCCAGCCGGACATCGTCGGCATCCTTATCGAACTGAGGACGACGTGGGCCTGTCTTCGCGTCGACGTACAGCACAAGGGCACCATTAACGCCAAGGATCTCGTGACAACGCAGCTCAACGACGGCGGCATGAACAGCCTCTCATCGCAGGACGATCGACTCTTTCATGTAGGCATCGGTATGACCGGCTCGCTGATCTTCACCACCTACTTCGATCGTGCGGGCCGCTTGCGGTCGACTTCGACCGACATTCACCAAGAGCCACTAGCCTTCCTGCGTATACTGCTTGGGCTCACCTTCCTCGACAAGCGACACTTAGGTTACGACAGTACAATCCTGACAAGCGACGAACATCCCGGTGTGCGCTTCGTCATCGTCGCAGGCAGAACGTACGAAATCTTGGAGAGGCTCAACAAGCGACCTGAAATTCGGGGGCTTGGCACCGTCTGCTGGCGCTGTAAGACGAAGATAGAGGATGGAAAGGACCTCATCGTCGTAATCAAGAACTCATGGGCAGATCGCAGCCGTGAGCATACGGAGGACGTATATCTGAAGCGCGCAGCGGAAAAGCATATTCAAGGTGTACCCACCTGCATCGCGTACGAGGTTGTCATGATTGACGGCAGAAGGATCTCCACTAGCGATATTCGCAGCCGCCTGAAACAGTCCGCCCAGTTCAAGAATGTTGAAGTGCGGGACCTGTCGCGCCTCGTTATGAACGAGCTCTGTGTTCCTCTCGAGAACTTCGCGACGAAGTCAGAGCTTCTTCTTGCTTTGGTGGACGCTGTTACTGGTACGTGATATCTGCGAGATGCTCTAAGAAACCAGTTCTGACGATGTACCGGCCAGCACACAAGAAGCTTTGCGAAGATGCGGATATCCTACATACGGACATATGCGACAAGAATGTTATGCTCACCGTAGCGGACAAATCCTCTCGTCAATTGTCGCGCAAAGGAATGCTCATCGACTTGAACTACGCACGCTTCATGCCGTATACTCGCATCGAGTCGTCCAAGGGCCAGCGAAGCGTGAGTCATGTCCATGGATCTACATCTTGAGCATTTGATTGACGTCTCTCCCTATACAACCAAGTGTCCAGCGTTCTTCAAGGCTTGTGAGCTCCTGAGCTTCCCACAATTGTACGAACCCGCCTACTATCACGACTTGGAGTCGTTCACGTATGTTCTCATGTGGATCTGCGTGTGCTACAATGGACCGAAGGGCAAGCGACGCGAGAATTTCTCCATCATGGAATCAGAATTCGGCCTATGGTTGGACAGTCACCCGAGGAGGGCCGGCGGGACGAAGAAGGACATCATGGCGCTTCGAGCAGCTGACGAGCCGGACCCTTTCGTCGACTTCCTCAAGGCCACGTTCTCCCCGTACTTTCAAGACTTCATGCCCTGTGTCTATGCCCTTCGTCAAGCCGTCATGCGCTCGGGTCCGACGCGATGCACGCACGACGAGTTTCTCGGCATACTCGCACACTGGGCAGAAACATTCAAGCCGGAACCCAAACAGGCAGACAAAGGGTCTGAAATGGTGAAGGAGAAGGAGCCGCAAGACAGTTCGGTTGCTGCGATGACACAGGGTGATCCGCTGAACAATAGCGCCGACAACGCCGGCGATGCAGGGTCTGCGCCGAGTCGTGACTCTGCTCCGGAAGCGAAGACCATACGGTCTGATAAGCCTGCGAAATCGTCTCGCAAGCGTTCTGGTCCCAAGATCCCGGAAGGCCCTCGGCGGATCACCCGTCAGCTTACTCGCAAGCAACAGACGGCAGGCACGTCAGCACAAGCGTCAAGCTCCCTTCCAACGGCAGACGCAGAAGAACGCAGGCGCGACCAAGAAGATGAACCGCAGCAGGACCACTGCTACTGCGGCTATGTTGTCGAGATCAACTATGTGTCATGCACTCAGGCCGACTGCCCAACGCGGAAGGTAAAGGCTTCCGAGCGCACGACTTGCTGAAAATTACTGACGTATATTTCAGTATCACTACAGCTGTGTGGAGGCCGAATTGCATGACAAACATCTGTCTACCTGGACCTGCCGGCTCTGCGAACCTCTCCGGCCGGCGAAGAGGCGGAGAGTGAACAGCAAGAAGAAGAAGAACAAGAACAAGAAGACGACCGAGGAGTCTGATCATTGACGCACATCCCACGCGAAACAAGAGCCGACGCCCCCTCCTTAACATCACTCACCTGACGGCTACGCATCTACAACACGCCCATTTTACAAGACACCTATTATATTGCACCGCTCTGCCACGACCGTCGAGGGCAGGTTCCCTCGATCTACGATCCTTTTGTACTTAGCTTGGTAAACCGCACACTCTTTTAGTTATCTGTACCATAGATTGCATGCCTTCACTATGTATTTTGCATTGTGCGCTACAACTCGTTTCGAGCGTGAACGCGGTTGAACATTCACGTGATCGTGGACAATCCCCGTGACGCCGTCGAGACTTGGCCTCCGGCCCGCCAGCGGCTTCGGTGACTACGCTCAGAGTCATGTCTCCCAGCTCAGGCTCTTTCCGTCAGTGCCCCCCCCCCCTCCCGGTCTCTGCGCGCCATGCCGTTTGCTTCGCACTCATGCGGAAGATGACATCGGTACCACGGACGCCATCGGCTTGACCAAATAGCCAGTCTGCTTTGATGCGTTCTGGCTGGCCGCTGCACATGTGCACCAGCATCAGGCCCGCCGCTACAGACAAGGAATCTGACGCCAGTCGCGAGCGGCTGGATAGCTCTCAGTGAGTGCATCATCGCTTTGACTCGACAGGTTGGGGCGTGGCTTTGAAGTGCAGAAAGGCAGTATCAGTTCGGCAGTGATGGGGGACTGTGTGCGTACTCGAAGCTGAAGCTGGCTACAGTGCCATTCTTTGACTGTGGCAATCCACAAATCAAAGGCGTGCGGCTCAACCGATCCTTAAAGCTGAAGTCCTCCCCAGAATATCGAACGACCTCTCGCGAACACGCTCATCTACACAGCGCACATCCTGCACCGCATGGGCTGATCTTCTCATCTAAATCTACTCGAGCATGAGCAACCTCTCCATTTCGCGCACCGCGGGGTTTCGCGGCAGCGAACCGAAGCACGAGGCAACCCGGGCAACTCTCGGCTCCTACCTTCGCCCTGGCTCCCAGCCCGTCTCCGCGGACTACCTGCACGACGAACGCGCAGCATCAATGTATCATGGCAGGATATTCGCCAACATAAACGTGCGTGTCCAGCAGGCCTCTATCCTTTTGCCGCTTACCCGCGTGCCTTCACGCTCGCGCGCTCATCCGCTTTCCCTTCACCCATCTCACCCGCTTGCGTCTCCTGTTCACGCGCCTCGGTTTGTTGCCCGTGTCTTCTCATCCGCGTTCACCGTTTTCGCCTACGTGATCGCTTACTCGTGCCGCGCTTTCCTCGCTGATTCTTCTCGCAGACAGCTCTAATTCGAACAGTTGGCTGATTGAGTACTTGAGTACGCGTCAAGCTGAATAATCAGGCCGTGCACCTGCTTCACTCGGGTGAGTGGTCGTTGAACTCAGTGTAACACGGAGGGTTGTGGAGTGCGTCGCATTCGCCCGACCGCCCGATACCATCCTTGACCTGACGCTGTCCGTGTCAACCCACTCAAAGTCCAGCGGCTCGTGCATACTCACCAGGTCCACGACCAGGCTCATCCGCGACTCTCCTTTTGCCCAACGCGGACCCCACGCTATGGATGTACCCCAACACTCGCATTTTAACATCATAAGCTGCATGACACTAATACACTGACTGCTATTACAGCGACCGCACCGGTCCGCACGACGAGCATCATCGTCGAGCTCGGCGACGCGATGGAAGATGGCGTAGGCTTCTGTGCGGACGAGGTGCGCTGCTTCCTGAATCCTGATGGTTCAGAGGATACGTGGTAAAACCGCTCAAGGCGGAACAAAATTGATCGATGTTTGATTTGTCCTTAGGACGCAGGCGAAGGAGAAGTAACGCAAGAGAGTGGCAATCAAGTTCTCGCTCGTTGGTGTGTTGAGATGATCTGGAAGATTAACATCCTCTAGGCGAGAACCTGAACCTCTGAAGAACGCTCGACGTGCGCCTGTCTTCTTTGGCTCAGTCGAGACACAAGAATCTGATGGAACACTCCGCACGGTCAGGCTCGGCAGCACCTTCTGTCTGCTCCTCGACGACTCGAGCGAGTCGTCGCCAGCCCAAAACGAGTGGCGCAAGCGCGAACTGTGCCATTATGGTGATTTTTGCCGTCAATTCGAGCGCGAATCCGCGTAGGAAGAACTCGCCGGGAATTCAGATACCTGTAAGCACGTACCAAGTACTATGCGATGCATAAACATGCTGGGAACCTACAAAGTAACACGCCTGAGCCAGTTCGGACTTCCACAACTGGTCACCGGTCAGCGCCAAGGTCTGTCACTATCATATACGCATTAGGGTCACTGCTTAGAACCTTCGAATGAGTACGGCAAGTGATAATAGCCATCATGACCGTAAAAAAAGAGCGTAGCTAAAGTTCAAGTCGAACAGAGCTTTGCACGTGCCCCGTGGGACAATCATGCTGGGGTCCGGTCCAGGTCCGCCTGGTCCGGTCACCGACTTCCGCGCCTATTGTTCTCGTCCCCACAATGGGCTACCAAAGCCCCCCAGGAATGCGGACGTTATCTATGGTCCCGCCCTTCGCGTTGTCATTCTACTGGCTTCCCCTTCTCATCAATCACCTCTCCCCGATGCGCGAACACGATCTTTCCTCCATACGAATCTGGATACACCAATAAATCTCAAAGGAGGGAGCGACGATGAAGAAGGATCCACCTTCGCTTGTGTGGGCTGCGCCCGACGAGCGCAACATCCCGACTTGTGCGTAGCTGTGGCCTCGTGCGAGTTCTCCCAGCTGATCTATCTACCAGGGATTCGGAACTTCATCACAAAAGTACTCCTGCCGAGAAACCATCTCTGATAATATTATTTCATGAAGGGCGGGCCGCCTGACTGGCCGTTTGCGGGCGGAGAGTTCCATGGCCAGCTTCTGTATCCACCCAAGTCCCCTGTCAGACCGCCGGGTATCAAGGTGCGTAGAGCATGCGCTCTGACCATGCCAGACACTGATCATCGCCCAGATGCTCACTCCTTCAAGGCGCTTGTATCCGGGACAGGAAGATCTGCTCTTCCATGTCCGACTTTTATCCTGGAAGCGTGCGTGCGCCTGCTTCTTGTCTGAGGCTGCGAAGCTGACGGTTCGACAGTGGCAGACGGTCAAGCTTAAGATCGGGCTCAACGATGCTTGTCTCCGATGTCGGCTTGTCACGCAGTCACAGACGCGCCTTGACCTGGCTTGACCCCAACCATTATCATCGCTCAGTGGCATCGGTCTCCGCATCTGCTGTCTACGCCGACATCACATTCTTAGTGTATTCAAACCTGCTTGAGCGTAGCTGGAATTCGCAGGTGTGTAATAAACTCGAGTCATATACAGTTGACGCCCTCATAAGGCATACTGGTCGGGACACGCCCCAGAGTATGCCTTCCGAGGGCGTATGCCCTACGAAGGCGTGGGAACTGGTCGGCAATTCCCGGTTCGGCGGGTGGGAAGTTCCTGATGGGACTTTGTGGGTCCATTCACACGATGTTGATGTTGTATTACCCTTCCAGATTGGCTCTTTCCATCAACTCCACAGCTTTCTGAGCCTTTGATACAATGTAAGTAGAAGTTTGCAGGGAATATGAGTCAACATCTGGTCTCACAGGGCTTAAATCAGACGTAAATAACAATATTTTATGACTTTTGGGCCCCCTTTTTGTATGACTTATGAGGTTAGAGGGATTTATGCCTTCTGTCTGCGTAACGAGGTCGGGA
Source organism: Schizophyllum amplum (assembly GCA_007026445.1). Lineage (NCBI taxonomy): Eukaryota > Fungi > Basidiomycota > Agaricomycetes > Agaricales > Schizophyllaceae > Schizophyllum > Schizophyllum amplum. Next base: position 111,679 of record VDMD01000069.1, read on the forward strand.
ACAGCCAAAACCTATGCCTTTCGAGGAATTATGCCTTACTAGAGCTATGCCTTATGAGGGCGTCAACTGTACATCATCTCACGCTGTACACAGACGAACATGTCAGACTCAGTCTGCTCCCAACGAAGCCATGCGCTGCCTCAAGCAAACAACTCTGCGGTCCGCAAGTCAAAATCCAGCTCTTCTCGCCCATACCCTTTCTCGAGGCTGCCCGAGCGTTCATCCACGTGTGTGCTTCAGTCGCAGGCGTGTCTGGAGAATGATGCGGCTGCCGCTCTCGAGGAATCCTCCGTCGAAATCTCCGGCATGATCACCACCTTGTACCCGAACAGCGTCTTCCCTACTCCTCCTAGTCGCATCACCGGCGCTCTGGACACAATAATGTACTCCCTGAAAGAGAGAAGGTGGCTCAATTATCCCTCGCCGTCCCTCAATGCCGACCCGGGAAGCCAATATCGCGCATTAGCCCAGTTTCTCAACGAAGTCACTCGCTGCTGTTCGCTTGGTCATCTCGGTATGAAATGTCCCATTCCTCGTACTCCTCGCCAGTGGGTTGTCACCGAGAGCACGCGCACGTCTCTGGACGGCCCCGCCAACCAAGTAACCGGCATCGCACTTGTTGAAGTAGGGTTGGATGATATGCAGTGGGCGGATGTCCTCTGCGACGTCCAGATCGTGTCCGGATCGGAGCTCCTGCCGCATGCCCTTCGGCGCTTGTCGAGTGGCGCCGCGAATGTCTTTGCGAGTCAACAGGATCGGCTCTTCCACGTTGGCCTCGTCCTCGCGGGCGACGTCATTCAGCTGGCTTGTTATGACCGCGCGGGGCTCGTTACTTCCACGCCATACAGTATCAACGACAATCCGGTCATCTTCGTCCGCATCGTGATGGGACTGACGCTCCTCGACAAAGGCTATGGTGGGAAGGATCCGACGATCGTCTCACGCGACGGTCGGCGCTTCGTGACCGTCGGTAGCCTGGAGTACGAAATCATGGAGACCCTGTCCTTCAGCAAAGACATCGACGGACGAACTACCTGCTGGCGATGTAGGCTACCGAACAGCGACCAGGACTTCGTTGTGAAAACTGTCTGGGCAGACAAGGAGCGATGCAAGCCAGAGGGCGAACTCCTCAATATGGCACGCAACGTCGATGGCGTAGTGTCTCTGGTCTGCGAGGAAGTGGTACTGCGACTCGACGGGTCGCCTTATGCAACAACAGACTTGCGCGAATTGCTGAAGAAGTCGTTGGAGCGATGCGCTCTGCTCGGTCTAATCCCACAACTCGAACTGCGCCGTCTTGTTCTTGCGCCATACGCAGAGCCGCTGAAGCATTTCTCCTCGAAAGAGGAGCTGCTTTCTGTTCTCCGCGACTCGATCCAAGGTAAGCATGACACGTGCTGTCTGCAGAATGTGCACTAACGAAGCTTGCAGCTCACTGGGTTCTCTATGATTCGAAGGACGTGTTGCATTGCGACATCAGCGGCAACAACGTCATGATGCATGCCCAGCAGGGGCCGTTGCTTCGGCGAGGGCTGCTCATAGACCTCGACTGTGCAATCGTCGTTGAAGAGGAGCACGGAGTTGGTCCAATAGGCCGCAGAGCGGTACGTCTAGCGCGACCTGCTGGAAGTTTGGGCTTCTGAAACTGACGAACTGATGATCTAGGGCACTCTGCCTTATATGGCATGCGACATCGTCCAATTCTCCGACCGCGTCGCGCACGGCCCGTGGCACGACCTGGAGTCGTTCCTCTACGTTCTCATGATCATATGCGCGACCTATTCCGGCCCTTCGAACACGCCTCGCGAGGATTTCGACCTTAGCGACTCGCCCATGAGCGCTTGGATGACGGGGGACGGCGACCGAAAGGCCGTCATCATGTACCAGTACGAGGACGACCAATTCCGGACGTTCTTGGACAGCGTCTTCGACCCCTACTTCGACGACATGAAGGATCTCGTTTGCGAGCTGCGGACGGTGATCTTGCGCAACTGGGACAGGAAGGTCACGCATCACGACGTGCTCGAGGTTCTCGACCAGCATCTTCAGCCCCTGCGGTCCGAGCGCGAGCGAGCATCGGCTGTGGAGCAGGGCGCCCACGGCATCGCTACTATCGCCGAGTGCAGCAGCGCTGAGGAACAGAACCAGAAAATGAACGCGCTCGAATCGTCGGACTGCGCAACATCTGATCCTCCGTCTACGACGACGGCTCAGTCACACAGCAGCGATGATTCAGACAGTGCTTGCGTCGAGCCGCAGCGTACATCTGAAGGGAAGCCGGCAGCGATGGAGGCTTCCACCAATTTTGCTGTGACCAAACGGAAGGCAGATACGGAGGTCTCACTCCACTCGTCCAAGCGCAAGAAGATAGACGAGGCTAATCGGGCGTGTCCACTGCTTCTCGAGTGATTGCTTTCCGTTGTGCCTCTACCCAGCGATGAGTCCGGCGACGACCCTGTGACCATGTCCGCGTCCGCGGAGACTATCCCAGATCTCCGATACTTACTGTCTTGCTTGCTCGGTGGACATGACTGCGAGGCGCAGTCGGTTCGCTCTCGCTCTATATCTTCATCTTCGTTGAGGTTGTCATATGTCCATGAGTAGTAATCAAGCTGGCCTCGCTCGAATAACAGATGTGGATCGCTCTTGGTCCATCTGCGCGTTACGTGAAGCGAGCGCAGCACTGGCTTGGCGAGTTTGTCTTATATCTTCAATTCGCCCACTGTAGATAGTAGATACATGGAGTCCCGTAGGACTTCCGTCGTGAATGATAGATGCACATATGGTCTAAATCCAACTACTCCACGTATCATGCTTGCTCTTACACCTATTCGAAGAAGCCTCCAGTGGCCCATCCTCATCACTACGACACGGGGGCTGCGCGCGAATGACGCTGCGGTGCGAGGCTTGAGTCAAAGTGTTCGTGCTTGAACGTGAACGCCATACTTGTAGCACCATGGATCGGAGGCGGAGGCAGCGACAGCGAACATGACTGCCGGGTAGTAGGCGTCGGGTGCATGATAACAAGTAGCAGTGATCGCTTGAAATGTAATAGACGCGCTCAGTCAGCGTGGACAATCTTCTTGCGCTTCGACAAGCGGATCGATCTATCTGTGGCTGCCATCATGTCGTCCTTCGATGCAACGGGACGTCTCTTCCGCTTCTGTCGTAGTTCGACCTTGCTGCAATCAGCGTCAACGGGAAGGTCGCGGTCGCTGTCCTCTACGGCTAGCGGTCGCTCTCGGGCAGATCGCCGCGCCCGGATATGCCGGTCGAGAACCTCGAGCACGTCGTGATGCGTGACCTTCCTATCCCAGTTGCGCAGGATTACAGTCCGCAGCTCGCATACGAGATCCTTGAGGTCGTCGAAGTACGGGTCGAAGACGCTGTCCAAGAACGTCCGGAACTCGTCGTCCTCGTACTGGTACATGATGACGGCCTTCTGGTCGCCGTCTCCTGAGACCCATGCGCTCATGGGCGAATCGCGTAGGTCGAAGTCCTCGCGGGGCGTATTCAAAGGGCCGGAGTATATTGCGCATATGATCATGAGAACGTAGAGGAACGACTCCAGGTCATGCCACGGGCCATGCGCGACGCGGTCGGAGTATTGGACGATGTCGCACGCCATAAAAGGCAGAGTACCCTTTGCGAATAAATCAGTCACGTGCAGTCAGATGATCACGCAGATGCGCGCAACGAACCGTTCTGCGTCCTATAGGGCCCACTTTCTCCCGCCCTTTGACAAGCACCGCACAGCTCAAGTCAATCAGAAGTCCCCGCCGGAGCGACGAGCCCGGCTGCTCATGTATCATGATATTATTGTCGCTGATGTCGCAGTGCAGAACATCTTTCACTTCATAGAGATCCCAATGAGCTGCGGATCGAGTCAGCGTCACGACGTTCACGAAACGCGCACACTAGAGTGCCCACCTTTGACGGAATCGCGTAAAACAGAAAGCAGCTCCTCCTTCGAAGCGAACTCCTGCAGCGGCCGCGCGTAAGGCTTGAGCACAAGACGGCGGAGTTCGAGCTGCGGGATATGTCCGATGATGGCCCAACGCTCGGACGTGCCCCCTAGCGCGTCGCGCAGCACGGTCGTCGTGTAAGGCATGCCGTCGGGTCGAAGGACCGTCTCCTCGCAAACAACATCTGCTACGCCCTCCAGACTGGCCGCCATTTCGAGGAACTCGCCCTCGGTAATCGGCCTCTTCTTATCGGCCCACACGTTCTTCACGACGAAGTCCTGGTCACTATCTGGCAGGCGGCATCGCCAGCAGGTGGTCCTGCCGTGAATATCCTTGGTAATCGACAGCGTCTCGGCGATCTCGTACTCCAGGCCACCGACAGTGACGAAGCGAAGACCGTTCCGAGACACAATCGAGGGATCCTTTCCGCCGTGAGTCTTGTCGAGGAGCGTCAATCCCATGATCATGCGAGCGAAGATGACCGGAGTATCGTGGACGTTGCAAGGGACAGACAAAACGAGGCCGGCGCGGTCATAGCACGCTAGTTGGACTACGTCACCTCCGAGCGCGAGGCCGACGTGATATAGTCGGTCTTGCTGGGTCGCGAAAGCATTTGCCGCACCGCTCGACAGCCGACGGAGAGCCTCAGGCATGCAATCCGGTCCGCCCACGATTTGGACGTCGCAGAGCACATCCGCCCACTGAACGTCGTCCACGCCCGCATCTGCGAGAGCAATGCCGGGGACCTGTCTGGTTTCACCGTTCGATAGGGTCCGCGTACTTTCGATCACTATCCATTGGCGAGGAGTGGTGGGTATTGGGCACTTCATCCCAGTATAGCCGAGGCAGCAGCAGCGAGTGAAATCGTTGAGATACTTGGCCATCGAGCGAGCTTGACAGGCTGGGTCTGCATAGAGGGAAGGCGACGGGTAGTTTATCCACTTGCGTTCCTTCAAGCTGTACAGGAGATCGTCCAGAGCACCGACAACAAAGCTGGGTGGCGTGGGAAACATGTTATCTGGGAAGAGCGTGCTGACAGTGCCGCAAATCTCGACAGACGCTCGTTCAAGTGCCGTGACCGCGTCCTTCTCCAGGGCAGCATGCGGCAAGAGGATGCACGCAGTTGGACGCTCTAGAAGCCTCGAGGAGGGGTACGGTGGTATAGTAGGAGCGGCGTCTTGACTCTTGCGCGATGAAGCTCCACCGCCCGAGTTGGATTTATGTCTCTGAGTACATAGCCGTTGCGAGTCCTCGGCCGGCGGCATCACTATAACGTCGTATGAGTTGAAGAGAAATAAGTTTTTTCACACCGCGAATGGTCAAGGGCAGGTAAGCAGACTGAGTCCTGAGGAGATACCAGTCTGAGGTAGTTGAGGAATGCGTTAAAAGGCTGATAACGGTGATGGTTCAAGTCAAGGCGCGTCCGTGACCGCGGCGGCGGCACGTGGTAATTGAAGCACGTGATGCGTGGGACATCGGTGCGCCGTCATTCGCGGCCGTTGTCCGGACTTGCTATTGTTCTCTTCTGGTTCTCCTTTACCATCACTCTCTGCCCGTCAGTTCACCTTCAGTATGGCCAGTAAAGCTGCTCAGAAACGCGTACGTGGTCCGGAACCCTTGTCCACCGCCCTCGCTGATGTAATCCATGTTCCCCAATGACCTGTATCTGGATTGGCGCCAATGGGATGCATACTGCGAATCTGTATATAATTCTGCGGACCCGCCGATAGCTCTCGAAGGAATACGCAACGATGCAGAAGGAGCCGCCTCCGTTCGTATGGGCTGTGCCCGACGAGCGCAACATCCTGACTTGTGCGTAGCTTGTGGCGTCGTGCGAGTTCCCCCCGCTGACCATATCTCTCAGGGAACTTCATCATCGTGAGCAAGGTCATGCAGTCGAATGATCGACGCTCACTCTGTGCAGCGCGGGCCACCTGATTCGCCGTTCGCTGGCGGAGAGTACCATGGTCAACTTCTGTTCCCATGCGAGTACCCGTTCAAGCCGCCGGGTATCAAGGTGCGTTGAACGTGCACTGCGGCCCACACCAGATACTGATCATCTCCCAGATGCTCACCCCGTCCGGGCGCTTCTACCCGGACAAGAAGATCTGCTTCTCCATGTCGGACTTCCATCCTGGGAGCGTGCGTCCACTGCTTCTTATCCATGTCTACTGAAGCTAACGATGCAATAGTGGAATCCCGCATGGAGCGTCGCGACGATGTACGTGCAAGCCAGCTAGCTCATGCCCAAAATCCTTCCCTAGTACCCCGCAGACTCATGTTGTCACACATCGCTGCTGTATCTCTACACCGACTCCCCACAACACCTCTCGTCCTCTCTTACGCACCATGCTGACACTATGCTCAGTTTGACCGGCCTTCTATCTTTCATGCTCTCCGACGAGATCACCACGGGTTCCGTCAACAGCTCACCCGCCCACAAGCGCGGGTTTGCCGCCCAGAGCCACACGTGGAATATCCAGCAGCCGCGCTTCCGCGAAGCATTCCCCGAGGTGCGTCAGTACCCGATGTACGACGCATACCCAATTCTGACCACCATCCTACAGTTCGCTACCCCGCAAATGCGCGACCTACCGAACATGGGCGAGAAGGAGCGCGGCAAGGCACCCTCGCCGCCCGCGCCTGCTCCTCCAGCCGCGGCATCATCGGCGGTAGGCGCGGCAGGCGCACCGGGCGCAAGACCTGCGCCGGCGAACAGCGCTGGCTCTGCGGCGGGTGCAAATCCCCCAGCAGGCGCAAATGCCCCAGCAGCGGGGACGGGCTCTTGGGGGGCGGTGCTGTGGGAGAAGTGGCGCTGGGGGGTGCTGATCGTGTTGGCGATCATGGTGTCGAGGATCTCGGTGCCGAAGTAGGGCGAGCGCGGCGTCGGAGCGTCGGAGGAGCGCGGCGTTGCAACAGGGGGGAACTTGCCGTTGTAGCAGGTTGGTGTCGGCGTCGAAGCGGGGCAAATCATAGGAACGTAGGTCAATATCTAATGTGTGGCGACGGTCTGTTCATATCGTTATACCTCCACAATCTCTTGGATCACACCATTAGCGCTGTCTTCGTGAGCTTTGCCGGCCCCCTGTGGTGAGTTCTGTTGGTCTATCCATACTTCATCGAGCTCTTGTTCTCCATCTCTCATTGATGTTCATACTCGTGTTACCTTCGCACTCAAGTACTCATCCTCGAGCCCATTTTCATCTTCTTCTTCCTGCCTTACTCTTCGGCAGCCGTACGTCGTAGCTCCAGATGGGGTTTGCCTGGGAGTCCGTCGATGCCGGCAAGTCTGATACCCAAGCAGCAATGTCGCACGGCCGCCCATCTGGTCGCAAGACAACCTCGTCGCATACTGGACTGGCGATACCAGCGAACCCGTCGGCTCCGACAACATTTCGCCTTCAGTAGGGGCTTTGCCGCATGTCCATACAGGTTCCCTGAACGTCTGCCTGGGAGACTACCCACACAGTCTTGATGACGAGGTTTTTGTCGCTGACCGAGGGTCAGGGTCGACAGCGCCAGCATATCGTTCCCCGCCCTCGGATGCCCCTCGTGAGATATGCAGACAATGCCATCATCGGAAATAATTGTCGATTTATGGGACGCGAACGGCGCTTAAAAACTAGGGACGAACCCTCGACATCCCTTCAACCAGAGGCAAAACCGATTCACCAAGCATCCATTCCGTCGTAGATAATGCATTAGTATATACATATAAGTACATAATATTTCACGTTGACTGCGTCGACCTCAACCCTGCCTCAACCCAACGACTCCCCGTGCCGCGCGACGCGTCGTACACCGCTTCGACGGCACTCCTTGGCCCCACCTGCGTCTACGCGACGCTGCGCGCGCGCTGGAATAGCGCTACGGCGGAGGGCCGAAGACAAGGTGTTCGCGCTCGGAAGTGAACACGCCGGCGTCACAGTTAGGACGCGGCGGCGGTGGCGGCAGCGAACATGCCTGTTGGGTCGCCGTCGGATGCATCGCTATGCAGTCTCCGACAACAGGCAGCGATCGCCTGAAGAGCGATAGATGCGCTCAATCATCGTGGTCGACCTTCTTGCGCTTCGATAAGCGGGTCGATCTTTCCGTGCTCGCCTTCCGTTTGCTCGCGGATGAATTGCCGGATTCCTTCGTCGTCGATATCGTCTCCTCAGACGTATGACACGGCTCGACAGAAGTGCTCTCCGAATCATCGCTGCCGTGGTGATGAGGCGACGAAACGTTTGTTCGTGGTGTCGGCGCAGGCGAAGCGCCTGACTCTGCGTCGTCTGTCGTAGCGACCGAGCCCCTCTTCCGCTTCCGTCGTTCCTCGGCGCCGTTACACTCGACGACAGTAGCGAGCTCGCGGGCGCTCTGCTCTTCTGCCGATGCACGCTCGCGCTCGGACCGCAGGGGCTGGATATGCCGGTCGAAAATCTCGAGCACTTCGCGGTGTGTGACCTTCCTGTCCCAGTTGCGCAGGATCACAGTCCGCAGCTCGCATATGAGATCCTTGAAGTCGTCAAAGTACGGGTCGAAGACGCTGTCCAAGAAGGTCCGGAACTGGCTGTCCTCGTACTCGTACATGATGATGGCCTTCCGGTCGCCGTCTCCTGTCATCCACGCGCTCATGGGTGAGTCACAAAGGTCGAAGTCTTCGCGGGGCGTGTTCGAAGGACCGGAGTAGGTCGCGCATACAATCATGAGGACGTAGAGGAACGACTCGAGGTCGTGCCACGGGCCGTGCGCGACGCGGTCAGAGTATTGGACGATGTCGCATGCCATATAAGGCAGAGTGCCCTAGATCATCAGTTCGTCAGTTTCAGAAGCCCAAACTTCCAGCAGGTCGCGCTAGACGTACCGCTCTGCGGCCTATTGGACCCACTCTGCGCTCCCCTTTGACGACGATCGCACAGTCGAGGTCTATGAGAAGCCCGCGCCGAAGCGGCGATCCCTGCTGAACATGCATCATGACATTGTTGTCGCTGATGTCGCAATGTAGCACATCGTGCCAATCATAGAGATCCCAGTGAGCTACATGCTTCGTTAGTGCACATTCTGCAGATCGCACGTGCCATGCTCACCTTGGATCGAGTCTCGTAGAACAGAAAGAAGTTCCTCTTTCGAAGAGAAATGCTTTAGCGGCTGAGCATACGGCTTGAGTACAAGCCGGCGGAGTTCAAGTTGCGGGATGAGGCTTAGGATAGCACACCGCTCAGACGACTCCTTCAATATGTCGCGCAACGCCGTCGTCGCATAAGGCGACCCGTCGGGTCGCAGTACTGGTTCCTCGCAGACCAATGACGCTACAACCGTCGATGCCGTCGGCCATCTCCAGAAGTTCGCCCTCTGTCGTATGTCGCTCTTTGTCTGCCCATACGTTTTTAATTACGAAGTCCTGGTCGCCCTCCGGTAGCCGGCATCGCCAGCAGACAGTCCGTCCGCGGATGTTCTTGGTGATGGACAACGTCTCGACGATTTCGTACTCCAGATTACCGACGGTCACGAAGCGCCGACCGTCGCGCGACACGATCGTCGGGTCCTTCCCGCAATAGCTTTTGTCGAGGAGCGTGAGTCCCATCACGATGCGGACGAAGATGACCGGATTGTCGTGGATATTGTATGGGGTGGACGTGACAAGCCCTGCGCGGTCATAGCAAGCCAGCTGAATGACGTCGCCCGCGAGAGCGACGCCAACGTGGAAGAGCCGATCAGGTTGAGTTGCAAAAACGTTCGCGGCGCCACTCGACAGGCGCCGAAGGGCTTGTGGCAAGAGCTCCGGGCCGGTCACGATCTGCACGTCGCAAAGCACATCCGCCCATTGCATGACATCTAGGCCCGCATCGCTAAGCGCGATACCTGTAACATGACCAGCCGAGCCATCCAGGGACCCTCGGAGGCACTCCGGTGACGACCCACTGCCGCGGAGTGATGGGGATAGGACACTTCATAGTAAGATGACCAAGCGAGCAGCAGCGAGATACTTTGTTGAGAAACTTGGCCAAAGCGCGATATTGACGCTCCGGGTCGGCATAGAGAGAGGGCGAGGGATAGCCGAGCCACTTGCCCTCTTCCACACTGTACAAGGGAATCCTGGCGAGACCTCCGCCGATGACACTAGGAGGTGCAGGAAAGATGCTGTTCGGGTACATTGTGGTGATCATGCCCGAGATTTGAACAGAAGCTTGCTCGAGGTCGGCAGCCGCGTCGTTCTCCAAACACGCGTGCGATTGAAGTACGCACGTGGATGAGCGCTCAGTAAGCTTCGAGTAAGGGTACGGGCGAGAGGTGGTAGATGATGACTTGCGGGCCGCTGAGTTGTCTGTTCGGGGTAGCGCATGGCTTCGCTGTGAGCAGACCGTCTGTGACATGGTCGTCTGCGCGGCGCGTGAGATGAGGGACGCGATTTAAGTTAATCACGCACCTGTCGAAGATGGTAGCAGTGTTCAGGTGTTTGTATACGACTTGAAAATATTGGTGTTCGATTTCGAGGATTCCGCTGTCAGCGTAGGCAGCAGATGCGGCGACCAATGCCACTGTGCGATGATGATGGTTTGGGTCAAGGCGTGTTTGTGACTGCGTGACAACATGACAGCGAGTACAAACAACATGTGACACTCAGACGATCGCCGAATGTGAGGGCGGCCTCGTCCGTATTTCTCTCGACTGCCAGATTCTCTAGTAATGTCCACCATTAATTCCGCAATATCATGAAGATGAACAGTGTGCTGCGGTCCATCCACCGGACGGTGGCTATGGTACTTACCTCATTCTGTGGAACACGTGGTGTCACACATCTAACGTGACCATTGTCGTCACGTGCTTGACGCTTCGTTGAAGTAGACCGGATCTGAGGGTGCTTTTGATTGTCTCTTCCTCCCACCCATTCTCGCCCTCGAAGCCACTCACCCGTGTCATACCTTGACGCTTTTTCTGGTGCGTGCTATGCTATGAACCTACGCTTGCGCTAATTTTCTCTTCAGAGCCTGTTCAACTTGTGTTCAACGACCTCGCCACTCACGACCGCAAGCTATGATCAAGCCTCTGCCGCGCATCAACACCACCCCTCGTGCGGTCAAGGTCTCCGCCCAACCAGACGTGATCTCCTCGTCGTCTAGAGCTCCCGGCAATCCGCTCAAGACACAAGAACTCATCCAGCATGAGCACATGGACCGGGCCATTCTCGACGAACTCGCCAACGCGATGCTCTTGCGGATCAAGGGCCTACCTGAAGCTCTATTTCCCGATGATGCCTTCGCTGTCACTCCTGCCGCCCTCTTCAAGATTATCGTCGGTCCGTTGCCGTCTAATGTATACGGTCGCAACTCTACCGATACGGGCGGAATATGGGTGAACGGTCCAAAGTTCAACGAACCGCATCAGGAGCTCGCTATAGCCGAATTCTTTCAGTCCCTGACCGACTCTGTTCGCACGCCGTACCGTGCGCACATGCCCCCTGGTGTGAAACTGGAAGAGCGTAAATGGAGTGCCGCGTATCGCAACACCGCATTCCCCGGTGGGGACCTGAAAAGGAAGCCGGACATCGTCAACCTTTGCGAAGACCTTCCCAGGCTTTGGAAGTACTTGCTTGGCGATGTTCAGCACAAGGCAAACATACAAGAGATGGAAGCTGTCGCACGGCAGCTGCACGATGGCGGTTGGAATACTCTCTCGGCGCAGGATGACCGTCTGTTCCACATAGGCCTTGGCATTGCTGGCGACGACCTGTCGATCTCGTACTACGATAGAGCGGGTTGTATGCGCTCTGAACCGCTCAATATCCACCGCGAACCCGTCCTCTTCGTCCGTGTCGTTCTTGGTCTCGCGCTCCTTGACAAACGATACCTCGGCTACGATCCAACTGTCACCGAGGACGAAAATGGGCAGCGATTCGTCACCGTCAAGAAGGAGATATATCGCATCTTGGAGAGGCTCGACAAGCACACTGGCATACGGGGTCTCGGGACCGTTGTTTGGCTCTGCGAACGCCTGACGGATGAACGGCAGGTCGTCATGAAGACGTCTTGGGCTGATAGGAGTCGCCAATACACGGAGGCCCACTTTCTGGAGCACGCGGCAAAGATGGGTCTTCGCGGTGTGCCTACGCTCATTGCGTTCGAAACTGTCAAATTCAAGAATCATTGCATCTCGACGGCCCCCCTTCGTCAAGAGCTCTGCAAACGTCAGCGTCTGACTGGAGTGGAAGAACGGCAGCTGGTTCGCCTCGTCGAAAAGGAGCGCTGCGTGTCACTTGCAGATTTCTCGACCAAGGCCGAGTTGCTTTCTGGCTTGAGGGACTGTGTCATCGGTAAGTCGTTGCCAAACTTCTCGCACCTAGATTTATGTATTAACGAAATACGCCATAGCTCACGAGGGCTTGTACAAAGACGCCAAGATCGTACATTCGGATGTCAGCGACAAGAACACCATGTTTCAAACCGACAAAACAACTGCTCCGGGTCGACGCAGGGGTATTCTCATAGATCTTAACTATGCAACCTATGTTGGGCAAGAGCACAAACCATCCCTCGGCGCGAAGAGCGTGAGTCGTCTTAACACCTATGCTTTCCTTACATTGCTCACCATTTTCCACGTCTCTAAGTGTCCTGCTACCTTCATGGCATGCGAGCTTCTGTTGGGCGGCAAGTACGTCAGGCAAGCATACTATCACGATCTCGAGTCGTTCCTCTACGTCATCGTCTGGATCTGTGTTACATATTCAGGTCCTCACGCACGAGCACGGACAAAGTTTGACTTCATGGCTTCGTCCATGGGCAAATGGCTTTCTAGAGACCAGGAGACCGTCGGTGCACTGAAGCAAGCCATAATGGGACTGAAAGTGCCTGGTGAACCCGACTTGTTTGGGAACTTCCTCGAGGACCACTTCGACCCGTATTTCGAGGACCTCAAGGAATGTGTGTGCGAACTGCGCAGCGTCATCATGTGCAAGCAGCCTCGTCCCACACACCGGCAGGTCGTCGAGGTCTTGGACAAACACATCAACGTCTTGCTACTCGCGGAGCCTGCGTCTACCCCCCGACCTGTCTCGGAGTCTCGACCTGTCTCGAACTCGGAAACGTTTGCCGGCTTACTGCTCATTGACGGCGCGGAAGCCTCTGAAGACGAGGAAGAACTGTCTGTGCAGACATCTCGCTCCGAGTCGCCCTCAGACGGTCGCGACATCGCAACTTCATCGGGTGAGTTCTCTGCTACGCAGATCCATGTCAGAGCCATGACCAAGTAAATATCGCGCAGAACTGCAAAACTTCCCAAGGACACGTACATCGTCGGGCGAGTTGTCCAGTCGCGCAACCACCCGAGGGTCAACAAAGCGTGCAGCGCCACAGCAACGCGAACATCAGAGCCCCTGTGACTGCGGTAAGGTCGCGCCACCACTGGGATCAGACTCCATCAAGTGCAAGGGGCAGTGCTCTGTCTTCGTACGTATCCTGTCTCCTGCGATATCCCTACGCCGCTCATAAAGACCCTCCGCCTTCAGTATCACCTGGCATGTGTCAAGGACGACCTCAATGTGCCCGAGGACCAGTGGATCTGCGAGGACTGCAGGCCGCTCCGACCTCTCAAGAAGAGCAAGGCGACGACCGACTCGGATTAAGTAGTCCCCTCATACACCATACGCGGCGCAAGGCGACCGCTACACAACCCTTTGAACTTTCTCATCTCATGACTATCACACGCCACTGTTCATTACTGTATTATATTGCCACTCAACTACGGCGAAGGCGGGCTCCTTTGTCACCACTCCTTGCATATTGCATTGACATACTAAAGTGCACTTTCCTTTCGTTGTTTCATAGTATGTAATATCTATCTAGAATGCGTATGGTGCTTTGACGCCCGTCATGATTCTCGCACCAATACTTGAAACGACTCGGAGAAAGAGGAGAAGGTGAGCCAACGAAGGGGGGCAAGAAGGCGGGGAAGGGGGAAGGACGAGACGAGATGAGTCACGGACGTAAAGAGGGAGTGGATGTCGGAGAAATGTAGACAAGGCCGGGACATAGCGGAAGCGGAGGTTGTGGCAAGACCACGATCGCTCTCCGGTCCGACGACGATCCACATGTATGCAGGTTGCGGGCTCGCCGTCTCCGTCCGCGATCCTATCGAGCGTGTCCGTCTTAAGCTCGTCGAGCATGTCTATCGTGGGTGGATGGATCGCAGCCCGACTCGACCACGTGAAGCCTCACCGAGCGCGTAGGGAATGCGTGCATCAAGAGGTCGCGTACCGACTCAGAGGTACACCTTGGGATGCATCCAAAGGTGCTCATCCAAAATAGACGTGAGGCGCTCGTCGGAGATGAGAACGAGGATGGTGTATCGAGATCGCATCGCCCGCCCCCGACGAGATCAAGGCGAGATTGCTTGGCGCAGTCAAGAGAAACGCGGGTCATGAGCTTCATATGAAGATCATGCCGCTAGGTTAACGCGCCAATGGCCCAAGAACGATCCACATCTGATGTTTGAACGATGGCATTATTATTCATGCATAGAAGATCGCATCGACTAAGACGTATCGACTCACCTACCTATGAAGCGAGCGCAATCTGACTGGTCGGCCATCGCAGAGAGCGCCTCCGGAAGATGCCAATCAAGCGTTCGACATCGTCTGAGTATCTGCGCCTTCGAGCTTCCCGTATGAATACTAAGCCGCGACACTGCGACAGACCATGTCCCGTAAGCGTGCTAACTCCGAAGGGCGCCCGAGGGCCATCCACGTCCTCCGCAGGGTAGAGAGGGCGAGCAGAATCGCGTACAGACATGCTTGAAGGGACTGATAAGGACGCGGCGCGTAAGCATCGAGTGTGAAGACATGTGAATACGTACCTGCGTCAACCACGATGGAGTCCACCCCTTTCGAGACGCAAACCTTGTCATGGGTTGATTCCTAGCCGGCCTTGAGTTGCTAGTACAGGCAATAGGTCTGCGTGTCCGGGCCAGCATCGCGAATAATCTTGGAGCGAGTCGCTGAGAGGTCGACCGTGGTCAATGTCGTCAAAGGATGTCAAGGTGGTTCGTGTCCGTCGAAGTAGCAGCGTCTGGGGGCCACCGTCCTGATTGGTTGAAAATCTTCCGCGGCGCTGGAGAGAAAGAAAGGAGAGTGAAGGGGTTTGACCGCGTCTTCCGGATGCCACTCGATCGCCAGCGATGCGCACGTCGGCGACGTCCTCCCAGCTGCGTTGCTTGCGCGCCAAGTCGGAGTATAAAGAGGTCAAGCAGAGCCTAAATGTAGGCACAGGGCACTGGGGGACGATGCAACGCGTGAGCGGGCGCCGTATTTGAGTTGCACAATGCGCACCTTCGATGGACCCAACTCGGCGGTAATCTTTTCACGGCCGTTCTTGTGAGGATAGAGAAGCACGGTCTAGTATCGCTGATGTCGCCTTCGTTAAGCAACCGTCCCGAGTACCAGGATAACTGCCAGTTTCGCGGGTCTGAATTTGGTGTGCAGACGTCCGGCCGCGTGGCTAGGAAGCGCTCAAAGGATTTCAAAGCCCAGGTAAAGGTATGGCGACGGAGGTAGTGGGTGAGGATGCGGAAAGAAAGAGGAGCGTCGCAGCAGCGCTCTAACCATTGCGAGTCGAGAGTGGCATGTGAGGATAAGTAGCTGAGCGGAGGCAAAACGACGACGGGGATTCGGGATCAATTCGGCCGATCGGCGGCTGTCCTAACGGGGGAAAGAGTAAGCACGTGGAAGTTCGAATCACGTTGCACATGCCACAAACACGCCGCCTTGACCTGAACCACCACCATCGCAAACCTACATTGCTTCAGAGCTCTGATCATCGTGGCTTACGTTTACACAGTTGTCCGACATCTGCCTGCTATCTTTGCTTACTCGGACTTGCCCATCTGCTTTTGCTTGCGCACCCGGAGGCGGCGGGAACGCCACATCTTTCAAACGCACCAGATGCCAACTCCTTTCTCAAAGTATCTCGATCAGTCAGTAGCTCGTCCCATCAAGTCGAATGTAATCATTGACAAGGATTTGATTGCTGCGATCGAGGAAGCCTCTGTCGAAATCTGTGGCATTGTCAGCGTGCTTTTTCCCGGACACCGCGTTTCCCATGCCACCTCCTGTCGTCGTCGGCGCTCTCCGACGATATACTCTATATCATCAATGACAAGAAGTGGATCAAGTACTGCTCGCCCCTTTCTACCTCTGATGGCGAGTCTCAAGCACGCTCGCTGGCTCTCGAAATCGCTCGCTGCTGCCGGCTCGGATATGGTGGCCTGAAGCACTCCGTACCCAAAAATCCTCGCCAAGTGGACAGTCAACAACGGCCAGCGAACCTCCCTGACCGGCGAGAGCGTACCATCAGCCGGAATCGTACTCGTAGATACGGGCTTGGACGCGCCACGGTGGTCAGACCTACTCTGCAACGTCCAGGTCGTGCCTGCACTGGAGCTCATGCCGCAAGCCCTTCAGAGACTCTCCAGTGGTGCTGCCAACGTCTTCGCGACCCAGGAAGACCGGCTTTTCCATATGGGTATCGCTTTTCGCCGGCGACAGTGTCCAGCTCGCGTGCTACGATCGCGCGGGTCGCGTTCTCTCAGCCGCGCAGAATATTCTAGTGATATATGCCCGCATAGTGATCATGACGGGACTAATGCTGCCTAACAAGACCTACGGTGGCAAGACTCCGTAACCTCTCGCGACGGTCGGCGCTGTGTGCTCGTGGGAGGCTTGGCGTATGAGATCGTCGAGACCCCTCGGAATGTCAGCCTCCCGCGCAAGCTTTTTCGCTCCCATCCACCTCCCCCAACGCGAAATGTTGGTCGTCGTCGAGTCATTCACGGCACTGCATGTGGTCGTGCTGTCGGCCGCACTGAAGACCCCACCGCCTCCCTTCGACATCGTCGCGCGTATAGCGGCTTCCAACCCTCTTCCGCGACACAGCTTGCATAACAAGCACTAGCCGTCCTTCACGCACGCGGCATCTTTCATGCACACGGCTTCCGTCACGCCCCTCATACACAGCAAGCTGTTCACTGGTGCACCCGAGAAGTACAGCACCGTGTGGAATACTCTGTGCACACCGGCCTTCGAATACGAGCGCCATCCGAACATGCGCGCCAGATGTCGGGAGAAGGCAGGTTCTCCGCTCGCCCGCGACTACCTTGGTCCCATCAGAACGACAACGCTTGGGTCGAGCGCGCCCGGGCAGCTCTTCCTGACAGCCATGCCTGCACGTCTGACGCGGATGATGCTTGCTCGCCTGGCGTAGCTCCTCACGCGTCTCGAGCATGGTCAATCGTCCATCGCCGCTCGTCAGAGGCGACGGTGGGATGCGCGCACGGTTGGACTGTATGAAGCCAGGGACGTGACACACGGCGGCGCTCGATGGCGCGACGAGAGGGTTTTACCGGTCGCGATGCGGCAGTGCTCCTTGGTCCGCATGGCAGGGCTCAAGGATGCCTGGAGGGCGAGGAGATACTCGATCGCGAGACGGGGGCGCCACCCGACTGCGCATCGCCCGGCGCTACCAATCCTCTGCTGCCGCGGAGAGCCTGACGGGTAATGACGAAGTTCATGCTTAGCAGCGCTCGGTGCCAAAGACGGCGTCGATCGTGATACGGCATTATGAGGGTGCGTGTCTTGACGCGCGACGACCTCAGCGTCCCGGTCGTCGTCGTGTTCGTTCCCCCTGTCCCATACAATGAGCTGAGCAGTAACTGCAGACATGGCCGAGATGCCGTTCTCTTTCACCCTTTGTGCTGTTCTCACGGGCGCTGCCATTTGCCGCCTCTTGCTCCGAGTACTTCCTCTCGCAAATTGGAGTGAGCGAGTCATTCATCTTTTGGTTAAATGTATGCACTGACCGGTGTCGCGGACACGGGGATGGTCGCTATGACTGCCTCCTTCGCTACACTAACCGGACACTATGATTTCCTTCTCGACGCGCCGCATACTCCACTGCGGAGTGCGGACAGGACGAGGTGCAGAGTGAGGTGCGAAGCACGTCGCAAGCGAAGTCGTAGATTGTCAGATGCGAGGGGCGACGTATGGCGCGATGGGCTTGGGAAACGGACGACAGCAACCAGAGGTAAGTTTAAGGCATAGCACGGGACGTTCGGGTTGACACTGACCGTCCGCGCAGCTCTGCCGGTGCTGAGGCACATATATCGGTTATGCCCGACTTCGTTCTGGGCGACGACACCTTCCGTTGCTCCGCTACCACCAGGCTGCAGGCGCGTTCACCTTCACCTTCACCCGGGTGCGGTGTGCCGCGGAAGACTTAGCCAGGGCCGTGAGCCGACAATTCCGACGGCGAGGCCGCGAACCCGGATCGGTTTGTGAGGGAAGGCAAAGGTAGGCCAAGGAGAAGTGGGATGACGAACAACCTGTGCGGAGTAGGGGACGAGAAGCAGGCTGACGGGCGACGGTACTGTAGATACCTTCAGGCAGGAATACATACTATATTCACGCCATATCGCGAGCGCCGGCTCTCCATATAATGATACTTTGCCCGCGCATCGCACTGATTTCTGACGACTAGCTGTCTCATGAGAGCGTTAAGTCGAGAAAGAACTCCCCCCCCCCCCCCTATGATGTTCAAGTCGAGACGCCGGAGGAGCCTCGGCCTGCCGCGAGAGACGTCGCACGGCCGCGTGAAGACTCAAGCTCAACTGCCGCCCACAGCGGCTGGTCGCGTTAGTGACCAGAGAATTCAGACGAGGCTTAGATCAGGCAGAAGTGCTTATGATGCGATTAAATATGAGATCACAGAGTGATGGCACCGCTACAGAACCTACTAAGTGATGGCTGCGCACGAACCCGCCAGTCAGTCACAGGTAAGTACAATAATGTCGTAGTGGTAACACGGTAGCGTCCATAGTATGCGCGTCCTTCTGGGAATTGTTGATGTCCTGTCACTTACCAAGCTGCGGTCCGCGAATAGGACCTATTTGGTTTCCGGAGCCTTCCTAACCGAGTTGACCCTCCGCCTTTTCGGCGCCTTCTTGCAATGAGCACAGTACCACGCGGTGATGTCCTGCAGGTCTGGGATCTCTTTCGTGACGCATGCGAGGTGAAACTGAGTAGGAGGCATGTCAGCTATCACCGCTTGCTAAGGCATGGTGAAGCACGTACGTATCGTGTCGTGCAGTCGCGGCCCCTGCATCGAACGGTGTTGTTCTCTTCCGCAACCTCGCCGCAGTAGCACTTGTTCTCCGTGTAATCAGGCTCTGGATCACTCTCCAATGCATGCTTGAGAGACCGCGGAAATGCGACCCCAGATGCCCCAAAGGCCGAGCAGACGCAGCGGCGGGCCGCTTGACAGAAAGCCGTGTTATGCGCTTGTCTTGGGCCGGTGCCATCTGAGCTGGTGCGCTCGCTGTGGAAGGCGTGGGCTGGTGGGATGTGTCCGTAGTGGGAGGCGGACCCATTACAGGGGTGGCAGATTCCCTATGCGTGCCTGCCAATGCTGCATGGTCAGTACGAACTTGAGGATTGACAAAAGTCTTGGAATCGTACCGGAAGTGGCACCGGTGGCACTGTCATTGTCATCCTCGAGAAGTGATGCAGCGCTTGTTTCGTCCAAGACGCCTTCGGGCACCTCGGTCGGTGGCTGAGTAGGGACGGCCGTTACTTGAGCGACTTGTCCCGAGTGGAAGTCAGCGGGGACGGGAACCTGAGCAGGAGCGGGCGGTGCTGTGGACTCCGTGAGACGAAGAGCGTCGGCGTGCCGTGTCAGAATCTCGATAAACTCCTTATACGTGCATCGCGTATCCTGCCGCATGACGAGTTTCCGAAGCTCGAGTACGCAGGGCTTGATGTCTTCGAAATATGGGTGGAAAGTGTCCTCGAGGAAACGGCGGAAAGGGTCGTCCTGCGACCTGAGACTCATCATAACTTGCTTGACGCTGCCAGCAATTCGCTTGTTGTCGTGCATCCATAGGCCCAGCTCCGACTCCAGGAGCGAGAAGCCCTCGCGGAGGGTACCGTTAGGACCGGCGTAACACGCTCCAATATTGATGAGTATATAGAGGAACGACTCGAGGTCGTAGTAGTACGCGGGCTTGTAGATTCCGCCGAAGTTGAGGAGATCGCACGCAACGAAGAACGTCGGACACTTGAGTGGAGATAATTAATATCTTTTTCAACAGGAATATAATCAAGACGCACACTTCGATGGCCCTTAGCTGACACCTGCGTTTCATCGTGTGGGTCACGAATGAATTGCGCATAGTTGAAATCAATGAGCAAGCCCTTGCGGGAGCCAGAGGGATATGCGCTGTTCAGCACTATATTCTTGTCGCTGATGTCTGTGTGGAGTATCTTCGCGTTGTCATGAAGATCTTGGTGGGCTGGAAGTGCATATATCAGCTGACAGACAGTGACCGGAGTATGTGAAATTTCAACTTACTTGCGACGGCGTCTCGTATGGCGAAGAGCAGTTCTGACTTGGAGGCGAAGCAATGCAGCGGGACGCCATGGCCCTCTTCGACGAGACGGGCGTGGTCTCGAACTTCGTACGGACTGAGCTCCTTAGCGCCAGGAAGTCGTTCACGAAGATTCTCGGTAGAGATGGGTTTCTCGTCAAGCTTGAGGACCTCGTAGGCAACAAGTTTGGGCACGCCAGATATTTCGTTGTCTTGCGCGTGCTGGAGGTACACATCTTCGGTGTGCTTTCGGCTTCGATCGATCCATGAGCTCTTGATCACGACCGGACACCTGGATCAGCCGAAGTGGGCCAGCAGAGCCAGCAAACGGTGCCTAGACCCGTAATTCCCGGTTGTTTGTCGAGTCTTTCCAGGATTTTGTACTCCTTGTTCTCGACGGTGACGAAGCGCGAGCCGTGCTCGTCGACCCGAATGGTTGGGTCGTATCCCAGATAACGCTTGTCCAGTAGAGTGAGTCCGAGTACCACACGAAGGAAGAGCAGTGGTTCTGCATGAATGTCGATGGCCTCCGATTGTAGGCATCCAGAGCGGTCGTAGTACGTGGTAAACATCTTCTGTCCGGTTATGGCGATCCCGACGTGATAGTCACGGTCATCTTGAGAAGTCAGACTGTTCATGCCTCCGTCGTGAAGCTGTGTTGTCGCGGCATCCGCACTGGAGATATTCGACTTGTGCTGGAGATCAGCACCCAATGTGTTCCATGATTTATCCTCGCCCCAGACGACATTTACAATGTCCGGCTTTCGATGCAGAATACCCGCAGGAAAGATCGTGTCGCGGAAATTCGCAGACCAGCGCCGCTCCTGGGATTGCTATAGTGGACTCGAAGACGTCGCGACCAGTTTACCCAGACCATCGAGGAACAATGCAATCGGAAGCTCTTGATGTGCAACGGAGAACTGGGGCGCGTCAGCCACTCCTGTTTTTTTGGATCGTACAGCGGCATTGGCGACATCTCGTTCATGCAGTCGAAGAGCTTGTCTATGGGCATGGACTCCGGGAAAGCACTGTCAGGAAACAGGAGCTCGTTGAGGCCCTCGACATTCAGCTCAATGGCATCCTTCAGCTCGTCGGCAATGAGCTTGTCTGCGTGTTCATGATATCCGATGGGATGTGTCTTGAGTGGAATCGTGCGCCGCTTGCATGGACGCAATGACGGCCTTAGATAGGATGAGAGCTTTGTCTTC